>JABSTT010002959.1:0-34867 GCA_013339685.2 Hyalomma asiaticum
GTGACCATGCAGCTATTATTGAGAAACGAAAAAAAAAAAAAAGGGGGGGGGGGAGGCACTCGGAAATTAGAAGGGTGCAGCAGCACCGAAAGGACCAAAGGGACGAAAACAAAGGAACGAAAAGCAAGGATGAAAGGATGTGCGGGAAACGGGAAGAAGAAACTTTTACACTCCCTATAAGGCTTAAGGGATGAGGTCTTGTGGCAGCGAACGAAAGCGGGAATCCATATATATACGGTGGAGGAAGCGAAAGCAATCAATTGACAAAAACATGCTCGGAGCTATAGATACAGACATTAGACGTATGGTAGGGGGGAAAACGGGCGCTGCTTAAAGACCATGGGTTTACTTTGTTTGCAGCCATACATGGCGATGGTGTATAGACATATAACCCGGAGCAGCCGGGTCTGTGTCTGTTGAGGCAGGAACGCACATACGAGGCAGGGCGCAAGAGCAAAAAAAAAAAAAAATGCACTGGAAGCGTCAAGATGACGAAGAAAACTAGTGCCATCGAAATAGCGCGCGAAACAACGCGCCATATATACACAAGAGATCTACGAGCACACAGATGTAAGAGACGTGCAGAGTAGCCAAGAAACAGCGTCTGAAAAATATAAATGACTGGCTCTGTAGTAATGGAGGGTAGATGTAAGCTTGAAATGGTCTCCGGCGCAACAGACTGGTTGGGATGATACTACAGCCACAATTATAACCACGGAATGGGGGAAAACAAAAGCTAGGAGGCGGCGTCAAGTGATCCCGCTATACCCTCGGCAAGCCAACATACTTCCCTTCAAGCTCTCGGGGGCTTCTGCGCCGCGCCTCATGGGTAGGTTTGGGCAGCGACTAGCACACGTTCTACGGTCCTGCATGAAGGGTAGGGGCGCCACAGACCGTATGTTCTTACATCTAGACTAGATACCAGCAAGTTCTCGTTTGAGTTCCCGGAAAACGGCTACGGCTTTGGCTCAAGTTCACTTGAAGTTCACCGATAATGGGCGCTAACTAAATTTCGTGGTTAAAACCAGAGAGGTTTACGGCACTTTACGTCCTATATGTAACATTCATGGATATGGACGGATGTGTTCAGAGTCGACTCTGCAACGGTGAGGTGGCCCATAGAGCTGCGCCATCAAGCTCTATCTTTAACTGATTGATTTGCGGGGTTTAACGTCACAAAACCAGCTCTGATTATGAGAGACGCCGTAGTGGTGGTCTCCGGAAATTTCGACCACCTGGGGTTCTTTAACGTGCACTGACATCGCACCAGCACACGGGCCCCAACATTTCGCCTCCATTGAAATGCAGCCGCCGCGGCCGTGATTCGATCCCGCGACCCTCGGATCAGCAGCCGAGTGTCATAACGCATTGGCCATACAAATAACTGCTCTTCTTTTTTAATGAAAAAAAAAAAGCTATAATCTTAGAGCACAACTTTCCGCGGCTTAGCAGCGTTCCTTTAGTGCTATTTCGCTGCGTCCCTTCGTCCCCGATTTTCGTAGCAGTACACACTCCTATATGCGCGCCATCTGACAGCGAGTGATGGAGCAGCTGAAGCGCGGATAACTACGCAAATGCATAATCGAGAGATCTTGGCGGGAAAAAATATCGCTTTCGCAACACCAGACCAACATCACCCATTCATGCGAAGCCAACATTAAAAAAAGAAAGACTTCAAAAAGAACAAAATAAAACTGAATGCATCTTGCAGGTACATTTGATATGCAATCTTATAATTAGCTTCACAGTACATTTCACGTCTTGTATGTGGTACCCCCTACCCCCCAAAAGAACACACACACGGACACGGATCCCCTGACTATAGCGCGGTGAAAAACACTGAAAAAAAAAAAAGGACACGGATACAAAACGTGCAAAGAAACACCCGCTGTAAACGTAAACCCACGCAATCAAGCAGCCACATATAAAAAAAAAAACCCGCAGTCTATTAGGCGATATGATCTTCGACGCAAAGTGGCGCGAAAGCTCGCTTCATCTCACGTTACAGCATTCGCTAACGGTCGTGCATTAGGAAAATTGGAGAAAAAACTAAGAAAGGGTGTTTATGTAGCGTACCGTGGCTTCCCATTGGGAAAGATTTACATCGTGGGCGTATGTACACTTTTCCGTGCTTCTGAGCGGCTGGTTGTGAGTATACGCAGCGTCTGTCGGAGGCTCACAGACTAGAACACGCTATACTGAAAGGAAAAAAAAAAAAAAAGCAAGCGTCACACGCTAACTAAACGTTTCTTTTTGGCTTACCACTCACAAACTATTTGGCTCAGCCTCTCGATTTCACTCCGTGTTTGCCGACATGCCTGTATACGCGAGTATACAAAGCATAGTCTGCCATTCCGAGAACTGAACCGCGATCCCCTAATGTGATCGGCGTGGGTGGCCACACCGTAGCGTTTGGAGGCGGTGAACATTTTCCAAATATGTTGTATTGGCTTTTACTGGTAAGTCCGCGCATCAGGTAACGTTTTATGCAGTTGCGCACTAATTTAGAAAGTGCTCGATGCTTGAAAATGAGGGACAGGGTGAAGCAAGACACTTTTGCTTTGATTACGTGCCTCACATTGACTGCACACCCCCGCGTTCAATACCTGCAAGAGGGAACTGTGGATGCATGAACGTTGTACAGTGTGTACGGCTGCTTTTGCCGCTCAATACCGCAACGCCCACTGATGCCGCGTAAAGTGATGCAACGAAAAGTGGTACGGTTCGGCGCTATAGCACAACTAGTTCAATTCAATATCAGGGAAGATTGAAAGCTTGACTGCTTCAAAGTGTGCTGCACGTAGGAGTGCGAATAATTAGAAAGCAGAGCAGCGTTGCCAGACTAGATCAATCATGCTGCTCGCTTAACTGTGCGTAAATGCGAGCTCTCTCACCTGTGCAGCAACGACGTAAGGGTGTCCCTGCTGACTTGTTAGACCATGATTTCGTTTTTAACAAAAAAAAAAAAAAAAAACATGACCTCTAAGAAAACAGGAGCAACTCTATGTGTCACGTGCGCATACCATGTACGTGCATGTCACGTGCACTTAGCGACAAGTCTTTCTTTTTTTTTTCGTTGCTACGTATTGATTTCTTCGTCGGCCAAATTTCGGTAATTGCCAATGTCGCGAACTTTTCAATGACAAAGTTGTCGGGCCCTTTAAGTGACCGGCGAATAAAACTTTTTTGTTGTTGACGAAATGTGTATGGTTGATTTCCGGCGAAGCAAAAAAAAAATGAAAAGAAACGAAAGCTTATGAAGCGCGCGAAACATGAAATAGACACACGCGTTTGCGTACCCTCTCCAAAAGCGCTTCCAGAGTTGTGGCGTAGATCTTGTAAGACCACAACTCTTCCACAGTTGTGAGGTAGATCTTGTAAGACCACCCCGCCACTGTGGTTATGGCACTCGGTTGCTGATCCGAAGGTCGCGGGATCGAATCCCGGCGGCGGCGGCTGCATTTCGATGGAGGCGAAATGTTGAGGCCCGTGTGCTGTGCGATGTCAGTGGACGCTAAAGAACCCCAGGTGGTCGAAATTTCCGGAGACCTCCACTACGGCGTCTCTCATAATCAGAGCTGGTTTTGGGACGTTAAACCCCACAAATCGATCAATCAATCAGATCTTGTAAGACCACCCGCACTTCGTCCGCTGTGATGGCCGCATCCAGCAGTTCGTATGCCTCGTCCACTGTAATTCCTTTCTACCTACTCCACAATTACAATACAATTAACTTCCTCTATGCTTTCCATGGCTTCGATGTCTGTTTGCTCATTAAGTTGTTTCTAGCAAATAAAAAAAGGAGGCCTTGGCCCCTTCCCTTTCGTTATTTCATAGCTTGGGCCTCTTTGCTGCAGACTTGGTGCCTTGGGTAGCATGCGAGGGCTTATTGGGTGGCAGCCACCTCGTCGTAATTTCACGTTCTACGTGGCACCTCCTGGCAAGAAAGTGTGTTTCACACACCCCGCCATGGCTACGAGTGGCGCTGCCTAACACTCCCAGGATAATATGTACATAAATACCCAATAAAGTGGAACGGGGGAACGACCGCGTTCGTAGCTCAGCGGTAGAGCATCGGACGCGTCATCCGAAGGTCTTGGGTTCGGCTCCCACCGAAGGCGGGTTTGTCTTTTAGTCCACTTTAATTCCTTTCTACTTACTCCAACATTACCATACCACAATTAGGAACATTAATAACTTCCCCTATGCTTTTCCTAGGCCTCAGTGTCTGTTGATTCGTTAAGCTGTTTCTAACAAATAAAAAAAATACGAGCCTTTGACCCGTTCCCTTTCGTTATCGCCTACATAAGGGTATAGTGAGGGTACTGCGGCGGCGAGCCTGCGCGAATAAAACGCTGCTCTAGCTCCCTCAGGAGCGTCGCGGCGTCATCCCTATATTCGTGTATTAGGACGTGCAGCTGTACAAATCTCAAATGCCTGCAAGCGCCGACTCTTATCTGTACTGACATTAGTCAGGGTGATTATAGCGTTAATTATTAACTGCTTCTACTCAAAAGCATCGGCTCGCTCGGCTATTCACATTAAATGACAGCACGTAGCTCCGCAGATCCAACTCTACACAACAGCCTGATTAGCGCGCTATATCTTACAAGGCACGTTGCTGAAAGTGAAAGCGCTGGATGCCTCTTCCACAACAGCGAGAGAGACTGACGCGGTGATGCGGCGTGATCGCTTACATCACAGGCAGCGTATATTTAACACAAAAGTGCGCCGAAGGCAAGACCTAGAGCTGAGGAGTCAGCGAAAAAAAAATGACACTTTGACGCAATCAATAACAATAGAAATAAAGAACACAGCTGCAAAGAAGTTCTCGTATATTAAAGGCGGAAAAGCGAAGGCTTCGGTCGAGTTTAGCGCACTGTAAGGCGGTGACGCTAAGCGTACAACTCTGCCGCTTGTCACGTGAGGGCAGGAATTCGATGTGACGTCTCGGGCGCAAGAGGGCGCGCTATCTGTTAAGCAGAACACTTGGCGTTACTTGTGTGTACTGTGAACATTTTTTGTTGTGAGAGCTCACGCTCTCTCACACTGATTTTGTTTTTCTGTTTGATTCGTAGAATACGCAAAGCACGTACTTATATACGACGACAAAGTGCCACGAATCTGTTGCTAAAATAGATGCGTGCAGTATACATCGGGAAGCGAGGGGCATCGTCAGAAAAGGACGCCGTTCGCCGAATATCCATCCAGCGAAATTAAATTTCGAAACGGGCGAACGAATGCAGAGGCGGGCGAGACGTCGCAAAAATACATATTTTAATAAAGAAATAAATAAGCAGAATATAAATGGACAACGGTATGAGCGAGCGAACGTTTAAGCGACAGACCGGGGGGAGGGGGGGGGGGCAAATAGCGCAGCCGAGATGAAATTAAATTATGGGAGTTGCAGAAACGTGATTCGAGAATGCCTATAGGGTGAGCGAACCCAGTCCGACAAAAGTTGGCTCCCGAAATTCGAGAGACGGATCCCCCTCTCTCTGAAGATAGAAAAAAAAAAAAAAGGAAGTCCGAGGTACTTCAAAAGGAAAATGAACAAGGGGAATGTGATAATAAAAGAAATGAGAACGAAAGGAAACGTTTCTCAATACGAGTCATGCTAGGAGAAATGTCGACATTTGCCACTGGCGATTTTTTTTTTTTTTTGCTTCGTTGTGGATTGAGTCTTGATTTATTCACACCGCAGGCGGTGAGCGCAACTACGATGACATATACAGTCATGATGTAAAATTTATCGCAATCGAAAGATATGTTGGAGATGCAAGAACAACATTCAGAGATCCACCGACTAACCAACCAATTTGCATTGTAAGTCAGAGCATTTCATTCCCAGCTTGAGCAGTCGAGGATGAATGAATGAATGAATGAATGAATGAATGAATGAATGAATGAATGAATGAGACGACACGGGACGATACGAGACGGGACGGACGGACGGACGGATGGAGGGATGGATGGATGGATGGATGGATGGATGGATGGATGGATGGATGGATGGATGGATGGATGGATGGATGGATGGATGGATGGATGGATGGATGGATGGACAAAGTGATGGACCTTTCGGTTGCCATAGAATGTAAACTGTTCCACAAAACTATTTGTCGACGTGTCGAGTGACATCCGACCAAAACGTCGAACAAATAAACAGCTTTGAAAAGCCATGTATACTCTACTTTAACAAAACTGAAAACATTCACTCCAGTCTGTCTGTCTGTCTGTCTGTCTGTCTGTCTGTCTGTCTGTCTGTCTGTCTGTCTGTCTGTCTGTCTGTCAGAGAGAGAGAGAGAGCGAGGGAGGGGATCCGGCGTAACCTCTAGCGATAACATTCCCCAAACAGTTCCAATCCAACTCGGCACCACAACAAATCCAAGCTAACAGTTCCAGGAAACCCTTTCACGCCTTCGTAGTTACTACACTGTAAGCAAAAGCTGCCCGATATTTGGGTTTTCGCGGCTCATGAGCCTTAAATACTCCCTTGTTTTCAAAATTACTACGTCTCGTTGAGGTAAAATGAGCATATGACATAGTTTTACTACCACCTGTTAGAAAGGTAGTAAAAGGACGCTATTGCCCTATTTTACTACGTAGGGGGTTTTGTGTCACGTGATAAAAAAACCCCAGTCTAGAGTTTAAAGCCACGTGATCAAAACTACGTACCTCGTCACGTGGTAAAACACTCCAAACTGCCGTGGCGCAGGGGTGGTGGAGGCCGTGATAGCCCTCGAATGACTGTTTAGGCCTAGCCACATGGTGCGCGTTTGCAAGCAACTGTTCGTCAAAAGCGTCGGTCGCGGAAGAGGGGACGCGACGTCTCGGGGCGTGAGTGTGAACAGCGTGAGTGTGATCAGCGCGTACGCGTATAGGCGCGTGCCGATACGCGTACGCCGGTGTCCGACAACTAGAATGTGATACCGTGACATCTCCGGCAGCTATGCCTAGTGACCGTCGTTTCGAAGGCACCGCCGAGTTCTGGGAAAGCACGGAAACTACGGTCGCAAACGTTCCTGACTGACCGCATCGTCAACCAGTACGACAACGACACGGCGAACTACCCCGAGTGTTACCAGTGCGGCGTGGTTTTGTGCTGAGTTCGAGCGATGATCGCTGTCCTAGCGCCGGTCTTGGTGGACGGCGGCCAAGTGAAAACGCACTTTCGAGTATCTCTGCTCCCGCGCTTGTGCCTGTGCTTGTTGCGCTCTCAACGAGTGAAAACGTGCTTACAATGTTATAAGTTCGAAGGGTGAGTCCTCGTTTACTGCTCAATAAATTGAGTGATGTCTGCATTTCGCGTAAGCCTAATGTTTACCCAGCCACAGTAAACCTCGAATGAGCTTTAAAAATAACTCTAAAAAGAAGCCGAGAAAACATTGTTTAGGCAGTAAAAAATTACTCCGCGTATACTCGCTAAAAACCTCCAGGGGGTAAATAATTACTGCCGTTTCTACGTTCAAAAACTCGGTTAGCGTGAGAGTAAATTTTTACCTTGACTGTTACGTAGTAAAAAAAACCCAGAAAAGGTTGTGCGCTAGAGGACAAGCTGTTTACTCCCGTTCCTGGTTGTTTTTGTTTAGTGTGTACTATCATTCGCCTCATCGCCGTTCAACCTCCTAATCGGTTCGCAAAAACCATTTCCTCGCCTGCAAGAAACGCGTGCGACCCAAACGCACACACAAACATGCAAACTGCGTATTCCGCTTACTTAATCCCTCCAGCGCGGACACACTTTTTTCTTGTTCGCTTTTTTCATTCACCCGTATACGATTGTCGACAGTTCTCTCAGCTCTTTTAACGACTTCCATTTTTCCTTTTTTTTTTTCCCGTCGCTCAAAATTTCCCCGACAATTCCAGATCTTCCCGCCCTTGTTGTTTCCAGGTCGCCAGGCCTTCCGGCGAAAATAGATAGGATTTGTAAGAGACTGGGACGACAAAAAAAAAAGTATTATACGAGTAGGGCGTAGGTAACACCAGACAACGCAAGAGAAGAAACACGGGGAGGACTGTAGCAAAATGGAAGAAGAAGAAGAAGAATACAACTGGAAGAAGTGGCGCTTTTCATTTGCCGAGTCGTTGATGCGTGATTCGGCCAGCCCCCGAAAGCCATGAGACGCTCGGATGCTCGATCCCGCAAAGCCGAGAGGCCGGCCTGAGAGAGTGTGCACTCCCTTTCGTAATTTTCTATTCGCCGTACAGAGAGCAATCTTTTTTTTTTCTCTCTCTCCTTTTCCTCTCAACACACACATCAGCGCCGACGTCTGGAGCCCTCGAGGGACCAACGCGCCTTGCAACGTTTATATACGGAGTGCTTCGTGTTTCTCTCGGGGTTTGTTTGTTTGTTTGGTTGTTTGTTTGTCTTTATCTTCTTTAATGCGAGACTCAGCTTTGGTGAGAGGAATCATTGTTGGCACGCAGTTCGTTGCCACGTTCCGCGAAGAAACCACCGAAAAAACGTCGGTGCATTAAAGAGATGATATTTTGTGTTTGTTACCTAACGCACTTGGCGAAGCCAACGTTCAATTATAGGGGGGTTTGCGAATATTCGAAAATTTCGAATACGGAATCCAATAGCGTTATATTCGGTTTGGTACGCGAATCGAATAGTGCGAATTCGAAGTACTGAATTTACTTTTCGAATACTTGGCGAATACTCATGTGCCGACTTGAAAAACTACAAAGGAAGGGAACGTTGGAACTGCAAGGGGTTATCTTTTTCACAACTGAATTACCCCGACGAATGTAGCCCGAACTTTTACGGGACAAGGGAGGCTATACTGCTTCCCAGAGCTACACCTTTCTGCTTAAAGTTGCAGTGTGGCGGAAGCGAAAATGTTATCAATTTACTGTTATCATCATGACATCAGTAGTTTTTGTTCGCCGAGATTTTGGCGAGGAGGAAGGAATAAAGCTATAGCAAAGGGCTTCAAATGTGAATCTTGAATCCTAGTGATGAAAAATTTAAAGGAAAGAATCGTGGCAAATACCTCGAAGGCTCAAGTCAATGTGGCAAGCAAGCCTAAGTCACTTTTCACAAATGTTATTTGCTGTCAGTTAAATCTAATCGTAATCTTCGTTTGTCAATGTGTACCAATATTTTATGTCGAATAATATGCTGGGCAAGTGGACTTGTCTTCGTCAGGTGTTGCCGTCCTGACGAAGACGAGTCCACTCGTGGTAACCCGTTGGCTCCTGCGACATTACCAGCTCTTCATCGCTTTTAATGATATCTTCGTCGCCTTAGCTGAAGAACACTAAGCTACAGAAGGGCATTTTAGACGAAACACGCTAAACACGCGGGAATGGCGCAGGAACCATGGGACGCATATACTCTACTTGAGTGTCGAGGAATCCATCCAATAACCGAAGAAAAAGCAAAACTACCCGAGGTATTAGGTTTCCAGGGTAGTTCCAGCAACATACACGCATCTTCCGTACAAGTATAGGCTAAGAGAAAACTGAAAACGGGTGCCAAAAAACTATGAAACAGGAGGTGGGAATTGACTTTTTCTTTTTTTTTTCTCTTTTTTTTTTGTTACTCGCATCAAGGCGTAGAGAAGACTAATAAGGAGCTCGTTGGGACTCGCTGCCACTAATCCTATTCAAATGGGATGCCCGTAACATTCATCCCTACGTGAGATTCGTAAATACAGAGGAATAGAAAAGCACAGGATAGTAAATGCCCCTCGTAGAGGAAGGACACATCAACCATCCTGTTTGAGAGGGCAGGGGGGATTATAAAACGATAGAAGGGAGAAATCTCAATGACCTGAAAGTGAGAGTGAGAAAGAAAAAATAAGAGAAGGGAGAGAGGACTGAGACGGACTATGATTCGGTTAAAGGCCAACTCCGGCGATTGTTCAACGTCAATGGATCTCTTAATGAAATTCACTGGGTAGGTTCCCTGGCACAAGCCCTTCGTTTATGCGAAATTACGGGCTAGAGAGACGCACAGATTGTTTACAAATCAGTTTTTAACTGATTACTTCGAGCCGCTACCCGGCTTCTTAAATTATTGCCCACATTGCGTATTGACGTCATCGTACAGGCAAAGCGACGGAAGTGACGGAAACGCACGACCACCACCCCATGGCGTCCGATGGATGGATAGATGGATGTTAGGAGCGTCCCCTTTATAGCGGAGCGGCAGCCCGCGAGCCACCAAGTTCTACCTTTATTTTTTTCCTCTACAGGCGTTTGTTTTCCCGAACCACACGTGTTTTCACAGCTAATTTTTCTCCTCGCCTACCTATATTATCTATTATAGTTCCGCTGTGAAGTAACAATCTTACCCCGACTATCTTGCGTATCTGTTTGCTCCATACATTTGCGCCACCACTACTCTAAGCGCCTTCTGCTTATCTCTATCGACATGTTCAGCCTTCCCGTGCTCTCCCTGAAACCGGTAGCCTCCCGCAGGGTAGTGTCCATACCTATACAGCTGGGTGTATATCCGTGCATTCAATCAAAACATGATCTGTCGTTTCCCTACAGCTTTTCCACAGCAAGTACATGTGTCCCCTTCTTTACTGAATTTCGCTCTGTAACTCCGCGTGCTCTGCGTGCGCCGCCTGCCGGCGCACCAGGCATGCGCACCAGAACTGTACGACGGAGCATGCGCACCAGGTAAGGTGCGCATGCTCCGTCGTACAGTTCTGGTTCCACAGTGCTAAAGGTGAATTCACTTATTTTACGTCACACGAGAACACTGCTCGCGGATGCGTTTCGGTTTGGTGCATTTTTAGCAATTAAATATGATTTCCGAATTTGTTGAGCATCTCTACAGACCCTTTTCATAAACTGTAAAGCTACCTTCCCTGCGATGCAGCTTTCCCTACTAATGGCGACAGCTGTCTTTATTTAAATGATGTCAAAATTCAAGTTGCACATGCTGCGGCCCGTTTTCGGGAATGTTTATATCAGAAGGCATGCGTCGACACTTTACCTGCTTTATAGAAACCAAACTGCGCTTGCACATGCTGTTTGCCGGATTGCCAACGCCGCCATTAGTAGGGCAATCTACATTGCAGGGAAGATAGCTTTACAGTTCATGAAAAGGGTCTATTAGGCGCTTGACAGGGACGCTTCCAGAACATATATAAGATCGCAATTACCTCGATACGGTGAAAAAAAAAAATATCGCCGGAGTTGGCCTTTGAGGAAAGGACATAGCCCTGTAGGAAGCAAGGCTCAGCATCCGCGCAGTGGCGCGAAAGGAAAGTTAAGAGCGGTAAGAAGATGGATGCTGTAGCCAAAGGCACCGGTAATTCAGACCTTTTAGATTCATATTTTTTCCCCTAACGACCACCGATAACACGCAGTACACGGTCCTCCAGCACATTCGCCACCGTCGAAAATGAGACCCCTGGGGCCGCTATGAAACGCGCATATTTCTTGTAAGAAGACGAGCACCGGCCGTTACCACTGCAACACTGCGGCAGCCGGTGCAGGCAAAGAGGCTATATATTATAACGAAAGGGAAGGAGGTCGAGGGCTCGCTTTATTTGTTAGAAACAAGTTAATGAAACAACAAACATTGAAGCCTAGGAAAGCATAGGGGAAGTTATTCAAATTCGTAATTATGATATTGTAATTTGGGGTAAGTAGAAAGGAATTAAAGTGGACGGAAAGACAAACCTGCCTTCGGTGGGAACCGAAGCCATATATGTTTGAGGAAGAGGGTGACAAACGTTCGAAACACAAATTCTTTACTAACGTTTCGGCAGGTGGGCCTGCAGTCGAAACACAAATTCTTTACTAACGTTTCGGCAGGTGGGCCTGCAGGCCCACCTGCCGAAACGTTAGTAAAGAATTTGTGTTTCGAACGTTTGTCACCCTCTTCCTCAAACACATATTTCACCGGATCCATCGATTTTCATTCGCTCATATATATATATATATATATATATATATATATATATATATATATATATATATATATATATATATATATCCTGGAGCGGCATTGCCGTGCTACAGGTGAAGCCCGTGGCCGCCATCTTACGGTGGGAATCGAATAATGGGATTTTTAGTCGCGCCCGTTTACCGCACGGTAATGCGCCACACCGTCGTGGCCGACACGCGGCTATTTCAAAGAGACCTGCACTAATTCCTCGGTAAGTGCGGTAACGTCATCAGATGATAAAAACTTGCTAGTAAGGTGCTCACAAGCTAAATGTTCTGCATGCCGACCACGACGGTACGGAATAGCCGCGTTGACTGTACGGCTAGCCAGCGCTGCTAAGAGTCCTTAGTGGCGCGCAGGTAGCAAGACACAAGAAGTGTGTTCCTCGAGCTTCCGGTACCTCTTACGCGGTCAGTTTTTCTGGACAGATACATAACTAGATGCGTCTCTTTGGGTTACTGCTTCTTGGATCAAACTTGAACGACACGACAGTTTGTATGCACGGGAAGTGGTACTTGCCCAATGGTACTATTTAAATCCAAAACAATGCACTTTAACAATCCAGCTAGCCCCGAATCTACATTATAAGGTCAACAACGCTTGAACTGGCGTCTGGCTATAGAATGGCAAGCTTCCAGTGCTCAAACGTTGGTAAACGCAGGCTTCATCCGTAGCGGCAAGGTTCTGCGGGCGTCGCTACTTCAGCGTTACTTTTTTTTTAAGCCATCTAGAGTGTCGTTAATCCAGCTGAGCAGATCCCACAGCGAAGTCAAGACCGAAGCCACCCAGGACGTGCTGCTGATCTTATTACTTCGAAAGAGAGCCGTCGACAACCCATTGTTTGATTTGTGGGGTTTAAAGGAGTACTGCCACGAAAATTCCCAGTTGGCTTTTTTTTGCATGAAATGATAGGCCAAACCATCCAGAGTCCAGAAAACGTACTGGTAAGCGTGAGCGCGCCAAGAAATTTCTTTACAGCGTGCCTTAAAACCTGGTTTCGGTTTCTACTGTAGCCTGACGTCACGACACAGTATGTGCATAGTAATGAGCCCCTCGTGACGTGCTCCCGCAAAAAAACCGTGACGTTTTCGCCAAGTGGTCTCTCGCGCACAGCGCCTGTAGCGAGTGCGAGATCAACGATGTACAAAATTTTGTACAGCGACTCCACGACGACAGCAAATACTTCGGCACAGCGCAAGATTCAACGTACGGTACGCACGGTGGGTGTCGGCGTGGCTCCGGAGCACGCGATAAGCTAAGGTGGCCTCCGAAACTTCCGCGGCATTTCAGGGGCAAAATGCCGGCCCCACAGCGAGCTTGCCTTCCGATTATACGCGGGCACAAACGCCGATAAAGGGTAATTCGACTTCGCTCGCTTAACGGGCACTCTCAACTACGGCGACTGAACGGCGAGAGCAGACGGCCGAGAGTGACGCGTAAACGGCCATTTTTCATGTTTTTGTACCTAACGTCATCACAACTTGCCGTAGTGCTGCATGAAGTCACCAAAATTTGTGCTGTAGCCTGACGTCACACTAGTGTTGATGTCAGTAGGCACGCCATGTGAAAATTGACTTTGACGTCAAAATAAAATATCAGCATTTCCTGAGCTTAACATTTGCTCAGAGCTGTCTACGTATACAGGAGAGTTGTATGGCGGAGTAAACTCAGCTTCGAAAATTGGTGTCAGTACTCCTTTAACGTCCCAAAACCAGTTCTGATTACGAGAGACGCCGTGATGGAGGTCTCTGGAAATTTTTGACCACCTGGGGTTCTTTAACGTGCACTGACATCGCACAGTACACGGGCCTCAACATTTCGCCTCCATCGACATGCAACCGCCGCGAGCGGAATTCGATCCCGCGACCCTCGGATCAGCAGCCGAGTTACATAGCCACTAGACCACCGCGGCGGGACGTCAACAACCTAAACGCAAGAACCGGCGCATCCCTTAATAACGGCATTAAAAGTTCTCTCTCTCTCTGTCTGTCTGTGTCTTATCAACGGCATGTACAGCTACCACTCGTCGTTGACTCGATATTTAATGCAAGCCGTGCCTCAGGGACATCAACTACCGCCAGAAGAAAGCCTAATGAGATTTAGCGAGCATGAGTGCAATCGCAACTCATAGTCTCGTCGGTACGAGCTACCGCTGACACACATCAAAACAGAGCTCGTGAAACTTTAACGCACGGCTAGACCTGCGTGCTTATTTATCACCTGTCGCACATCGAGGCATACATATTTTTGAAGGCAAAAAAAGTAGCACAAATCGACACAAGCACAGAGAAGTATAGAGGGTTGGGGCCAACTTGCTATCGTAATTTATTGCAGAAGCATACGTAAATATATAAACAGCATAAGTCCAGCATAGGATATTATCTTGGCGATATACTGACACAAAACTAATGTGTCAGCGCGATCCTATGCGGCAAGAAACAGCCACCTCACGACCACACATCACTCTGTTGAAGAACGCGAGCATGTGCAACACAATTCGTTCTCAACGAAGAGACATTGGTAAACCAAAGGGAACAGCGTATAGCAAAGGCGAGAACATAAAATCTAGAGGGTTCGCGAACCATACGACCGGAGAAGGCCTGAACGTAAACCGGAAGTCAATGCATAAAGCTTCAATCATAGCGGAAGTATCAGTTTTGTAAAAACGCGATGAGTGATAAATTCCACAAGAAAAAATAACCATACCTAAAAAGTGAGGCGCTGAGGAAAGAAAGGGAAAAATAAGTGTACCAAAAATAAATTACTCCATCTCCCGCTAAAGGGGACCATGAGACGATGCGAAGCAGCACGGAGGGTGCTCAACGAGTTTGGATCGGTTTGACGCTAGCAGACGCTGCCTGCGTCAGCGTTGTCTCTCGCGGGCGAGGGCGCGTTCTCGTTCCTTGCGAGCTGGACTTCCAGTACCGTCGTGGGCGGAGCCACCAACTTGATCTGGTGGGACCCTGGTTCCCCAGATTCAAGTTCCTCAGGACTCAAATAAAGTTCTTGTCATGTCATGTCATGGTAAAGCGTTCATGGAAGAAAGAGCGTCGCCATAGTCAACGCGCGCCGTTCAGAGAGGAGAGGAGGAAAGCCGAGAGGAGATAAGACAAGGAGAGGAGGGGGAGGAGGATGCGCAGTGCGGGTGTGGATTTTTCTGGCATTTTCGCCTCCATCGAAAATTCGACCGCCGCGGCCGGGATTCGAACCCACGTCATTCGGGTCAACGACATCAAAGCGCTGTAACCACTGTGCCACCCCGACGGACCCCTCAACGTGTTTACCATCTTGATGAAAAGAAGAAAAAAATATGCCAGATCCCACATGCAGTGGGAATAAAGGAAATGCGAAGCACGCATCAGGAACGTAAGATGGATCTGTACTGTTGTCTCGCTATACCGATTTTGGTATATACAAAGTTAACGAAACGGCCAGGAGAGCACCAAGATCGTGGCACGTAAATCATGCCGCTCATGACATGCATGTCATGACGTTCACGTTCTGATCTCTCATTTATCTTCGTCATGCAGTCATGCTGTGGCATCCCAATTTTCGTATACATCCTACTAACGAAACGGCCAGGAGAGCACAAAGTCGTATGCGGCTAGACAGATAGATACGCTCAGTCGCCGAAGTTCGCTAAGAAATGCTTCGCATTTAAAAATATCGCACCCACTTCTAGCACGAAAATACACCAAGAGGCGCAGGCAAACAAAAAATAAACTGACAAAAAAACAAGATCAAAGCTCATTATAGCGATTTTTAAAAAAAGCCTGTTGGAATCCAGGTTCCGGTACACCGCAATATAGAACTCGACAGCCGAAGTCTAAGCTGCGGTGTCACCAGGCAAACAAGTCCTCTGCCGAGTGCCCCATCCCCGCAGGAACGGAATTTGACTAGATCGCTGCGTGGCTTGCGTGGCGCGCGCTACGCGAGCCGCGCGATATTGCATTTCGAAGAATCGAGACGCACCGTCGGAAACGGAATATATTGCCCCCTACATCACAATAAAAGCAGGTTAAAAAGAAGAAAAAGAAACAGAACGAGTTTCTAAAGGCACGTGCACAACCAACAGCGCGCGTTCCGAGACGGTTTGCCATTTGTGTGTGTGTGTGTGTGTGTGTGTGTGTGTGTGTGTGTGTGTGTGTGTGTGTGTGTGTGTGTGTGCGTGCGTGCGTGCGTGCGTGCGTGCGTGCGTGTGTGTGTGTGTGTGTGTGTGTGTGTGTGTGTGTGTGTGTGTGTGTGTGTGTGTGTGTGTGTGTGTGTGTGTGTGTACATATATATCAACGGCTGCCGGTCTACCGGTCTTTTTCAAGGCATAAGAAGAGTGGTCCCGCGGTTGAAACCGTCGGCAATAAACGATAACCGCGAGGTCGTGTCTGCTACTTTACACAATATATATAGGGTTGGAAAGAGGGACACACGTTCAAAATTCTTGTTTTATTAACATTTCGGCCGGTGGGCCGGCCTTCGTCAGAATGAAAACTGTACAAAGGTGTACACACTATTTAAAGGTGCATAATCTCACGTTGTAAAGCAGATGTACTGCGCCTGGCAAACACAGATTGCCACAGATTGCCACCTTGTCATGCACTACAGTACATTCTGAAACACAGCACATGGTCACCATAACTCTTTTGAAAGAAGGTACGACATACATTGTTTCTTTTTTAACGCAACAGAAAACGCGCCATTCGAAGTGCACAAGCTTGCAACGCTTTCGCTGCGAAGCGAGCATAAATTTAAACGGATTTTTTTTCTATCTTCGTGGTCACCCCTGCCGCATGTGAAGGCAACACTGGTTACTTTTTTTTTCTACGTGAATTTAAAAATGAATGCTGCTCTCCATCGCGAAAGAATGGTACCAGATTGTGCGTACGAAATACTACTGTGATAAAATTTTGCTTTTAAGCAGCACAATCGAACCTGAGTGGGTATTTCTTAGTTTGTTTTTTTGTTACACTTGGAGACTGACAGTCATCATGGAAACTGGCGCCACAGGACATAATTTTTCTCGAATTTAAAGGCCAACTTCAAAAATTTTATTCCTTTTTCCGTGGGTACAATTACGCTCGTTCCCGTCAATGCAAGCTACGATCTTCCCTTTTACACTACCGCCACAACAGCAACAACAAAAATCCTGAGCGGTAGACAGTCCCTTCAAGTTGCATCCAATCACAGCTAAGCACTTGACGGCAACAGCTAGGAACATCGATTAATACTAAGTGTGACAACCAATGGAGTTTGCCGGCCGTGCAATCGAAGCCAAAAAAGTTGTCTGGAAGTCGCTTTGCGGGTTCGCGGTCCTCTGCCGTGAAAGGCACGCGGTCACCATTAGAGGGTCGCCGACCGCACCGCTGCTTCGATTGGCGCATACGCCGTCCCACTAGTAAGCGGCTTCACCGAAGGTAGAAAAAGAAATTGTCCCGTCTAAGAATTACCTGTGTCGGCACGCCAACCTTCCAGGCGCACCGTACTTGATCGATCCGCGCCAGTGCGATGTTCGGATTGCTGCACAGGAACCTATGTCGAATGTATGTATGTATGTATGTATGTATGTATGTATGTATGTATGTATGTATGTATGTATGTATGTATGCATGCATGTATGTATGTATGTATGTATGTATGTATGTATGTATGTATGTATGTATGTATGTATGTATGTATGTATGTATGTATGTATGTATGTACACTTCACCTACATCTCTGTACGGCATTGAGTAGGGGAGGTACACATGGGTAATAGCATACCGCAGTTAGCAACTGCGGTATGATAGTTGCGACAAATACATGGATACACATGATACTCTTAGGAAAGAAAAAGCACTTGAATAACAGTGAATTACACAAATCATTAGCAGTGACACAGCCATACATTTAACCACCCAAACGCTTAGGGACAACCACTCCTATTGGCAGTGGTATTGTGGGCGTTGTTACAGGGAAGAAAAAAAGATTTCATTATCAGTTTCATTAACGTATGTATGTATGTATGTATGTATGTATGTATGTATGTATGTATGTATGTATGTATGTATGCGCACGCGCGCGCGCGAAAGGAGGTAGGGGCAGGAAACCATATCTTCGCGCGCCCTGATAAGCGACACGTTATCTCCTGACCGATTATATAGCATGCTGCACAGAAAAGCATCATTTCGCTATCGCTAACTGAATCCCCTCTTCCCGTTCAAAACGTCAGCAAACAATTATGCACGAACAGCTGCTTGAAAGGCTATGCCCTTTTTAGGCGGTTGCCTGTGTGTGCATACGTGTTCGTGTGTAGACGCGCCCTCCATCACGTGTTCGTTAAGAGGGCGCGAATATCAAGAAACTCACTCCTAGAAAAAGAAAACTTGAAAAATCAAATACTGACGCATTTAGCTGTACAAAGAAAGAAAGAAAGAAAGAAAGAAAGAAAGAAAGAAAGAAAGAAAGAAAGAAAGAAAGAAAGAAAGAAAGAAAGAAAGAAGAAAGAAAGCGAAGGTTTTCAAAATGGCCACGCCCTATGAAGGAGGACGAAGAGGAAGGAAGACGGACGTTAGCCAGTGCTGATACTGGCTGGAATTTTACGATAAACTGACAGCGCAACACGTACACAATGCACAGACCGTACTATAGCTGTAGCCTTATCTCCGAAGTGCCGTGAGTACCGCTCGTAAGTATAGCTATACCGCACGCACAGAGCACAGCTACACGTTAATCAGGATTGGGTAGTCTACAGAAGCCAATTGACGGCCGACTCAACAGAGGTCCATGACGTGCGCTGTGTATTTATACCTGAACAACCAGTACTAACTAACGACTCACACACTTAAGAGATTACCAAGGAAGCTTGAGAAGAAATTAAAGGGGCGCTGAAGGGAAACACTACAGTGATTTAGACTGATCGATTATTATCGGAGAACTCCAGTGTCGTTGTATTTCGCCAGCTTACCCTCGATATTAGAAAAGAAAATCCAAGATCAAAGCTTCAACTGCGAATCCCGCGCCAAAAACTTTGAGGGGATTACGTCATGATTACCTATCCTCCGCCAGCGTTTTTTTGCCGCAATGGACCAAGTCGAATTGTCTGATATACGGCCCGACAAGTCTCTGGCTTCCTTATACAGTGAAAGGCACATACCTCCTTTACGCAAAAAATGGTTACGTAGGACTTGGCAGACGCCGTCAAAAATGCATGACGTCACCGTCAAGAATGTATGACGCCACGCATATTAATGCGGCATTCTCCCAGCAGGCGTTGCCACTTGTGCTTTTCTTTTGCTCACTTTTTTTTTTAGTTTAGCGAGAGTGGTGTTTTTGGTAACGTGAAATCGTGATTTGACTTATTCGAGAAAAAACCGTAATTCACTTTAGTGTCCATATAAAAACCGCAGAACGTGCCACGGACACAAAAATGGACGTTGTAACACTAAGAGGAAGACAGGGAGTAAAATGGATCGCATAAGAAACAGCGGTAGCCGATATTTCCGTTTGGTGTAAGAGCAGAAAAAACAAAAGGGACTTCGAAACGTCACGCAATGCGCAAGGTAGAGGTTACAGGTGGTGCACAGTAACAGCAACGGAGTGGCTACCAAGCGATGGAAAATTAAGCAGAGCTAGATTAATAAAAAAAATTAGGAAGGGCGACAAAATTATGAGGTTCGCATGCGTAAAACAGAACCATTCCGCGGAGGATGGAGTAAACTGACAACCTTTGGGGAGAGGCTTTTGTCCTGCAGTGGACAAAGATCAAGATGATGATGATAATCATGGCAAAAAGAAAGAAAAAAATTACAGCATATCCACGGAGTGAATGATGATGAGTGGGCGAAGCTCGGGATGTTCATCGTAGATCGTGCCGAGTTCCGGATTAATTTAGTTAACGCACACGCTACGAATCCTCATGGTTCAACTATGCACAAGTGAAATCTCCCACCGGCACTTCATTGCAAGTCAAGGTCCAGTGCGCATATATATATATATATATATATATATATATATATATATATATATATATATATATATATATATATATATATATATATGGGTTGCCGGTGAACGCTTCTCCAACGCGAGCAGTCGGTATTTCTCAATCAAGAAACTCGCTAGGAGACGCTGCCTGCGCCAACGTTGTCTCTCGCGGGTGAGGGCGCGTTCTTTGCGAGCCGGTAGAGCGTTCCTCTAAGAAACCACGTTTCCATAGCGTACGCGCGCCTTTCGCTCTCTCTCTGTCTCTCTCTCTCACAAGACAGCAGAGGCACGCGCCAGGACACACGCGCCGGGAGAGAGAGAGAGAGGCACGCGCCGAGGGCGAGCGCGCGCCTCCCAGCACGAGGGTTACGCCTGACAACTGACGCGTGAAAAGGTTAGGCTAAGAGGAGCTTCGCCCCTAAAAAAATAAGGCAAACCATACTTGTCATTAGCCAGGCGTAACTTGCGAACAAAAGGACACGAAGTTGAGCGAGTTGGTAAGGGTCCATAGTGAAAAGAACAGGCGTGCGAAACACGGACGCCGACTATCAACTGAAGCAGAGCTCAGAGGCGAAAAAAAAGAAAGAAGACACACAACTTATCTGCGCATGCTCAGGAATGGTAGCGCCACCTGTCAAACGGTTACACGTGACGGTCTACGCGATAGATAAGTTGTGCGTCTTCTTTCTTTTTCGCCTCTGAGCTCTGCTTCAGTTGATAGTCGGCGTCCGTGTTGTCTTCTTCTTCCCCTTGTGTCCGTGTTTTGCACGCCTGTTCTTTTCATTATGGTAACTTACGAAGCCTTGTCGCGCCTGAGCACGGCTTCAACACTGAACGTGATTACATATACTACGGAAACCTGGAACGAGCTCGCTAGTTCGGGTTATTTCTGCATATTCATCGTTACGCGGCTTTACAGACAGTCAATGTTTCTCGAATCCGCCCAAACAGCAAGTAAGGACAGGTAACGTTATACCGCCGAGACCCGGCGTGTACAACGAGGCCCACGCGTAAACCCCCTACTTGCGTACCCACGTATTGTACGGCGAAGCGAACTACACCCACGTACGCCACAACAAGAATAGCGGCCCATTAACCTTCTACAAGCGATTTTTTTTTAATTTCAGTGTGAAAGACATTCAACTCAGGCCCCCGCAATACGTCCCACCAGGCATCAACGTGTGACGTTTACGGGCAAGCAGCGGGGAACTTGCAGAGGCCGTAAATAGCAGGCGGTGTACGGTTTCATACGTCCTGACAATAAATAAATAAATAAATAAATAAATAAATAAATAAATAAAATTACAGCATATCCACGGAGTGAATGATGATGAGTGGGCAAAGCTCGGGAGGTTCATCGTAGATCGTGCCGAGTTCCAGATTAATTTAGTTAACGCGCACGCTACGAATCCTCATGGTTCAACTATGCACAAGTGAAATCTCCCACCGGCACTTCATTGCAAGTCAAGATCCAGTGCCTATATATATATATATATATATATATATATATATATATATATGGGTTGCCGGTGAACGCTTCTCCAACGCGAGCAGTCGGTATTTCTTAATCAACAAACTCGCTAGGAGACGCTGCCTGCGCCAACGTTGTCTCTCGCGGGTGAGGGCGCGTTCTCCTCCTTTGCGAGCTGGTAGCGTTCCTCTAAGAAAGAACGTTTCCATAGCCAACGCGCGCCTTTCGCTCTCTCTCTGTCTCTCTCTCTCTCACACAAGACAGCAGAGGCACGCGCCGGGAAGCACGCGCCGACGGCGAGCGCGTGCCTCCCGGCACGCGGGTTACGCCTGACGACTGACGCGTGACAAGGTTAGACTAAGAGGTGCTTCGCCCCTAATAAATAAATTAATCTTCCGCCGTGTCGCGCAAGGCCACGTCACAGCGAAGCTGGTCGATATAGCTTGCAAATACCAGTGCGAACCTGCTGCTACTACACGGTACGTCGGTACCTGGCTGGAACATGTCACGTGACATTGCGTAACCGTGGTTTGGCGAGAACGTGGCACGTGCATGTTTCGGTACGTGATTTTGGAGGGAACGTGCCACGCAGAGTGCGATATTTCTGGCTCGAACATGTCGCGTGATATTGCGTTACGTGATTTTATCCTTCTCTTCATCGTCATCATCATCATATTCAAGTGTCACTCTCAAGAAGCTGAAAGCGGCACTTGTCTTTGGTGTGTGTCTCCCGTGTGTGTCCTTACTGTCCGCGCTGAATAGTTTCCTTCGTAAGTTTGACCCAATTAGCCCAGCAACAAGTACCGTTAAGACTACCAAGCACGTTTTACATCGATTTAACTATACCTATCTTCAGATGTTACCGGTAATTCTGTCACGGAGAGGCGAGTGGAACATGGTGTGAATCCTACTGTAACCCTGCCGTAACCCTGTATGTTAAGTTTGTCACTTGAAGTGATTTCTACTTAATTAAGCTTTGCTTTTAGTACTGCTCATATATGCTATTATGATCCGGTTTGGAATATGTGCTGTGTACATCGTATGCTGCCTATCTAAAGTTCTTCAGGGACTTAGTCAAGCTGCCTAGAACAGCTTTTAGCACTGAAGACCATCCAGAATGTTCTGGTGAAATAGACGTTGATTAATTACTTTGCATCAGTGGATGATGTGCTCTAAACAATGGTCATGGACACCAGCGCATGCAAGACGGCGCGAAAGGCGCGATGGTCTATATATTCGACGTCGTTTCAACGAAGATGCACTACATTTGTTTGTAAAGCCTGCCAATTGCATGAAATGCCCCGAGGCCTTCAGCTGGAAGCCATATTCAGCTCGAAGCCTGAAAGGATGATGCCCAAGGTGGGCAGAGGGACAGTAAGTGAGAGACTCTTTATTTGGAAACAAACAAGAGACTTCTTCTGGTCTTTGTATACCTACAGCTGACATACTACTCTGTATATAGGGATGGGGAAGGAAGTACAAAGATTTAAGAAGACAGGCAAGGAAAAAAAAAAAAGAAGTAAATGTGAAATGCCCAGGTGAAGTGTTCAGGTGAGATGACAAATTAAACATAGGTTTTCCTATACGAAATTGTGAAGCCAAAGTTTTCTGATTAGGCCAGTTCCTGACAGGTGATTGAACAATATATACAAAGCACGACACTGTTTTGAAGGGCTGGACATTGGACATAATACACAGCGCATCGTTAACGGTTCTTGGCAAATCATGGCCATTTCTTGCTCAAAAAGCCGTCTCTCGACGCGGTACGCGGGGCATTCAAGTATTATATGCTGTACTGTCTCTGAGCTGTCATAGTTATCACAGTGGGGTTTAGTGGTGCACCCTATGCAGTGTAGGGTGTTCGTGTATGCCGCTTCAAGTCGATGGCGATGATACAACGTCTCTAGGCTACAAGGAATTGTCCGAGGTCTTCTGGGTCAATATAAACGTAAGAGGTCCACTTGCTGAATCGGAAAATTCCACAGGCGATCTTTTAAAGACGATAGTCTTTCTTGGGATACTTGAGCGCAGAAATTTTGGTCTGTTTGTCAGTCTGACACACGATTCAGCCACCCGGCCAAAGTGTAAGCACTTGCCTAACGCCCAGCCATTTTAGACTGGTAGCTGCGTCCACACTTGTGAACATCGTCGATCAAAAAGCAAATATTACGCATATCTGAGGCGCAACATCAATACTTAAGTATTAGATGGTGTGTTCCCTTACTAGAAAATACACAGACACATAATTCTAAAGACCCTAGTGTGTTAGGCGGCGCTACAAATGCGACGCTTTGCACGAAAAAGGTCTCTGCCGACGATTTAGTGCTGCCACCTGGAAGTTGCCCAGGGATTCTGCACAAGCTCATGTTTCCCGACGGCGCTGACAGATGGCGTCCATATCTCACGCAGCATAGCACGGCCGGCAGAAGACTATCGTCTTTCGACGACGTTTGCAGCGAAGCACGCCGATACGCGGCCAACTTTTTTTTTATTAGCATATTATTAACTGATTAGCAACTTACGGATAGGTGAGACACAGCGTGTCTAACCTTTCCGATGAACTGGTTCTGTCCCACTCGTACTTCAGACATCGTTCTCGTGAAAAGAAATTAGTTTTCTTTCTTTGTTGTTGTTCCTATATGCGGTACAACACATTTGGTAAAATACACAGCGGGATCCATTACTAGATATTTTTTTTTCGAGCCTAACAACGGGTCACACAATGTCACGCTACTACACGGAAGCACGATCTCTAAATGCTAGAAGAGCCGCACCGACGCGCAGCTGGGCAAATTCGCTGAACTGCCGTTATACGATTGGTCTTTCAATATGCAAATCACACCTCACCGCGTGCAGACACGGCTACGCGAGCGAAAACCAACACAGATTCTTCATTTTTGTTGCGTTACAATGCATAACGTTCTATTTCTTGTTGTCGTAAGGATCTCACTGTGTACTATGTATAATGCTGAGTTGAACGTATACATGTAACCACTCCTGCTTGGGCCTCTAAACGGGCCTTCAGAATTCTATAAATAAAAGAAATTAAAATAGAGCTGCGTGTCCCCCCCTCCCCCCCCCTCGTCGACGTGACTTGGCAAAATGCGCGCGCGCGCGCATCGCTTTTCGAACGCATAAATCTCGACCGAAGCGCTGGATGATCAAACCGCGCGACTGCAGCTGCAGGCCGTCGAACGTTGTTTTCGTGCATGCTTACCAAATATCCACAGTGTTTCTCCCCGAACTCGCAATGCAAACATGCAAGCTGCTCGAGCCACCCCCCCTCCGATCTGGAAAAGAGGAATTGCCCCTCCGGAAACATTTCTGGCGACATCTGCAGAGGCCAATATAACGACGAAGGCACCAGCGGACACGCATTATAGGACACTTGTCGAAGGACCAAGAAACGCCGCGATATGTACTGTATTTACTCGATTCTAACGCGACCACTACTGGGGACGCGAGAGGTGAGTTTTTCGTTGCGTTCAGCAAATGCGGGGTTAGTATAACGCGCCCTTCCGGGACAGCAAATAAGTCCACGCTGATACATAAGGAAAACGAAAACAAAAAAGGACGGCTATTTGGTTTGTAGTGGATCCAAATGGTCATTTGAATGGAACATGTTGCCAACATACACTGCGACACGGCCTGGACTGTCACCATCGATTAGAAATGGGTGCATCGCTCCCCTTTTTGCCTTGTCACGGTGGTCTAGTGGCTCTGTTACTCGGCTGCTGGTCCGAAGGTCGCGGGATCGAATCCCCGCCGGGGCGGCTGCATGTCAGTGCACGTTTAAGAACTCCCAGGCGGTCGAAATTTCCGGAACCCCCCACTACGGTGTCTCTCGTCATTATGACACCATGATTTTGGGACGTAAAACGCCAGAAAATCAGCCACTACCCCTTTTCTAGACAACTTGAATTTCTGTATCCCACTGCGACGCGAAGGTCGACATGTAATGTCAAGAAATTCGGGGGCAAGACTCGAGTTACAATCGAGGAAATACGGTAGCAAATATGTACACGCAGATTGGCAGCCGGAGAAATAACCTCCCGTCGTCTCAGAGCGTTTGTTTTGCAGTGGCGTGAGCACGCAGAAATAACTCGATTCTGCAAACCGGGCTTTTCGAGACAGGGCGGAGTCGACGAGGATTGGAGACCTATAGACGAATAAACTAAGCTATAGAAGATGGAGTCACGTGACAACCTTGAAACCTAGTTATAACATGAAAGTCACGGGAAGGAATCACAGGGAGTAGGCCCTAGTCACGTGACGAGCAAGCGGTCGATTCACGAACGGTCAGGCGCTAGTAAGTGCCACAGCGTACCAAAACTAGCAAAACAACCAACAAAACCTAGATCGGTCCGGCACCCCTGCGGGCTTAATCTTATGCCACAAGTGTCGCGCTTTAGAGGTCAGAGGAGATTGTCTTGCCGAGGCTAGAGAAATCGCGTGAAGGTTTGTTTTAAAGACGATAGTCTTTCTTGGGATACTTAAACGCAGAAATTTTGGTCTGTCTTTCTGTTTGTCTGTCTGCACGATTCAGACACCCGGCCAAAGTTTAAGCATTTGCCTAACGGCCCAGCCATCTTGAACTGGTAGCTGCGTGAATACTCGTGAACATTGTCGATCAAAAAGCAAATATTACGCATATCTGAGGCGCAACATCAATACATTTTTATTACATGGTGTGTTACTCTACTAGAAAATACATAGGTACGTAATTCTAGAGACCCTATAGTGTCTGTTAGGCTGCGCTAAAAATGCGACGCTATGCATGAAAAAGGCCTCTGCCGACGATTTGGTGCTGCCACCTGACAGTTGCCCAGGGATTCTGCACAAGCTCATGCTTCCCGACGGCGCTGCCGGATGGCGTCCATATCTCACGCAGCGTAGTACGGCCGGCAGAGGACTATCGTCCTTCGACGACATTTGCAGTGAAGCACGCAGATACTCGGCCTTTCTTTTTTTTTAATAAGGGGCGAAGCTCCTTAGGGTCGAGGGTTGTCCGCCGTCGCGCCATTGTAGCCACGCTAGTATACTCGCCAACCTGGGTTGCACGAGCCGCAGGTTGGCGAGTATGGGAACTTGTACAGACATCGCCTTCTCGAACTTTAGACCATTTGACTATAAGGACCACAAGGCCCTTATAGTCAAAGGGAAACATTCCCCGGAGCTTAACGTCATATATGACTAAAACAAGATCAGTGGAACCCCCTCCTTGTGGTCCGTAAGGCTCTTGAACAAAATCATTATCTACCGCACGTGTAAATAATGAAACATTGTGTATATACTGTGTCAATATGTAAATAATAAAACAGTGTGTACATACTGTATATATAATCACACCACAACCCCGTGTTTCTGTGCCACGTATTCGTACGATGATCGAGTCGGCAAAATCTACGGAGGATTCACGGTTTATCAGATTACATCCGGAGCTTCGCCCACTCATCATCGTTCACTTCGTGGAGATGCGTGGATTTTTTTTTCTCTTTTTTTTCCCCTTCCATGTTGGAGAAGATAACCTCGAGGGCCAAAGGACTATACAACAACTACAGCGCAGTGCATGCCGGGAGCAAGACACAAACAGGCGACAAGCGGGGCGGCACGCAGCTACAACATAGCGATAGCGATGGACAGAGTGCAACCGCCGAGAGTGTACTTGGCCACGCCAAAGATTACGCCAAGGGACGCAAGGCCATCCAAACACGAGTCAACAAAAACAAGCGACAGCCACGGAAGGCAGGGAAGTGGTACGCGGCCTTTCCCTCGCCGCTTCGTCAATTACGTAATGAAGGTGGTGGTGATGGCAGCGCCACATCGCGCGTTCTGTCGTTATTGCTGCTGCGGCGACGCCACGATGCCTCGTTTGATGTGACGCTGTGACCTCGCTTTCTCCTCACTTAGCCGCGTATACCGCACGCGTCTCGCCAAATTGCGTGCAGTGCGGCCAGACGCAAGTCGCGGATCGTATTGCCCAAGTGGTTACTTCAAATTGATTGAAGTCCCAAAACCAGCTCTGATTATGAGAGACGCCGTAGTGGAGGGGCCCCGGAAATTTCTTTACCACCTAGGGTTCTTTAACGACCACTGACATCGCACAGCACACGGGCCTCAACATTTCGCCTCCATCGAAACGCAGCCGCCGCGGCCGGGATACGATCCCGCGACCCTCGGATCTGCAGCCGAGTACCGTAGCCACTAGACCACCGTGGCGGGGCCTTAATGTAAAGAGTAATGTGTAACAATTCAGTACCAAAACGTCATCGAAAAATTACTGTGGGCTAATAGATTACTTCCGACGCTGCCTTTCACTCTCTCATTCTTGTTTCGATTGTTTCTTTTTGTTGTTTTTTTACATTGGCGCATATATATATATATATATATATATATATATATATATATATATATATATACTGTGGCTTAAGTAGCGAGACACGTTATCGGCACTTGCGCGTACGTACCGAATTTTCGTGAAATGTTACTGAACTTGTAAACGCCGTACCTGGCCAAATTTCGTTGCGCGGCCAGACATTCCACACGATAACGTGCGGTACATTACACGCCCCGACGTTACAGCATTACATTTGCTGTACATTACAAAGTTCGTATCCCTCATATAAAGGAGCAAGAGCATTCTACCTTATAGCACAAGCGTTAAAAAAATTACAGTAAAATGTAAACCATTAAACGCAATTACAAAGCGTTACGTTCCCGCAACCAGAACTGGTCATCGGTATTCTACTTTGTTTATGAGCTTCCACAATTTTGAGATGTCGCGACGCGTCAATGTAGCCTATCTGGTGACGAAATTTTAGATAGATAGATAGATAGATAGATAGATAGATAGATAGATAGATAGATAGATAGATAGATAGATATATAGATAGATAGATAGATAGATAGATAGATAGATATCTGGTGACGAAATTTAGATAGATAGATAGATATCTGGTGACGAAATTTAGATAGATAGATAGATATATAGATAGATAGATAGATAGATAGATAGATAGATAGATAGATAGATAGATAGATAGATAGATAGATATCTGGTGACGAAATTTAGATAGATAGATAGATAGATAGATAGATAGATAGATAGATAGATAGATAGATAGATAGATAGATAGATAGATAGATAGATAGATAGATAGCCCTTCCAAATTTGAAAAACAGAAGGTGACGTACAAGGACCATGAACAGGGATGATGATAGAGGTTATGTACAAATGAGAGCGACGAAGTGCTTTAAAAGTACTCACAATATATAAATATACGAATATATTATATCGTTCTTTTTTCATTGATGGCATACTCGCTAAACTACGATAAAAAAAATCTAACCTCCCCTGCGCCCTCGCTGGCTGCATTAGGCGGTGTCACACCGCAACGAGCTCTTGATACAATTACTGACGTTTAATTTGATTACGCGACTCCTGCCTTTCTCAGTGCTGCACGGTACATGCGGGCCAGCTTGATATACATCGGTGATGCTTCACGCAACAGGGCCTAAATCCGGCCGGAGGCGATTGGCGCGGCGGGGCGGCCTATATTGCTCCGGCGTCAACGGACGCGCTCGCAGCTTGGCCACAAGATCACCCACCTCGAATCGCGCGCGCCGACGGCGCTAACTACGCAGGATCTCTCTCCTCAGGTCGCCAGGGGGGGCAACTGCGCGGCGCGACCAGTGAAACTATAGTATAGACGTTAGAACACCCCGAGTGCTTGTTTGATTACATAAATGTTGTATACGATTTATCCACGCGTGGGCCGCGTTCACTGTGACATTTTCAATGCGCCTGATCGTGTACAGGACTCTCCTAATAAACCTCCCTTGCCTGCATCGCGGTGCTGGCAGCGAGCGCCCCGCATACGTCCATTCCATTAGGATCGAGTGACGCCACACACGATTCACCAGTACAAGTTGCGCATGTTCGATCCAGGGGACCTTTATTTAGATGCGAAGCAGCTTGCGGTCGGGGATATGTCACTCTCTCCCTCCCTCCCTTTATCCATCCGCCGTGCGGCGTACACACCCGCACTGCGCATGCGCATCCCCCTCCCCTCCTCTCCTTCTCTCATCTCCTCTCCTCTCGGCATTCCTCCTCACCTCTCCAACGCTCCTCTCCTCTCCGGATTGCGCAACGAATCGCAACACCTGCGGCTCCGCGAGCGATAATGCGAATCATAGAGGCGCGACGTTAGACCACCGCGTTCTCTGTCTTATACATTCTCATTCGTCCTCTTAATAAAATTACACCATCTCCCGTTCAAGCTAACCATCTCCCCGCTGCTTCGCGTCCACACATGGTTCCCTTTAGGGGGAGATGGAGTAATTTTTTTCGCTTTATCCGAGGAGCGGGTAGTGTACTACGCGAGCATACGAAGGAAACATTGAGTGATTGATTTCCACGTCCCAAAACCGGCAATGATTATGAGAGATGCCGTAGTGGAGGGCTCCGGAAATTTGGATCACCTGGCGTTCTTTAATGTGCACCGACATCGCACAGTACACGGGCCTCTGGCATTTTCGCCTAAATCGAAACGCAGACCTCAGATCAGCGACCGAGTACAGCAGACACCGGACCACCGTGGCGAGAGAGATCCCAGTTAAGGAAGTGAGGAAGATAGGGTGAAGAGTGCCCGGTAACTGACTCTCACTGAAGACACCTCAACCGAACACCGTAGTGAGGATACGAAGAAAGGAAGGAACACAGACAGGAAAGGGTGTAGACTTTCAACTGTTTATTTCCTGAAACCAACAAGCCTATACGTAGGTCAACACATCGGATGCGCCTCCCAAGTGCGCAAAGCATCGTCAACAACGCTAATCTCAAGTGCCGACATGACCAAAGGAAACGACATGAGTAACTCGTTAATGAATCAACAAACAATGAAGCCTAGCAAAGCGTAGAGGAGTTATTGAAGTCTTAATGTGGTATTACAACTGTGGGAGTAAGTAGAAAGGAATAAATTGGACGAAAAACAAACCGCCAATGGTGGGAACCGAACCACCGACTTCAGATAACGCGTCCGATGTTCTACCGCTGAGCTACAAAGGCGGTCGTCCCACCATCCACTTTACTGGGTATTTACGTAAATGTAATCCTGGGTGTGTTAGGCGGCGCCACTCATAGCCGTGGATTAATTTAGTTAACGCGCACGCTACGAATCCTCATGGTTCAACTATGCACAAGTGAAATCTCCCACCGGCACTTCATTGCAAGTCAAGATCCAGTGCCTACATATATATTTCTAGGCACTGTACCTCTTGCAGGTGAGGGCGCCTTCTCCTTCTTTGCGAGCTGGTAGAGCGTTCCTCTAAGAAAGAGCGTTTCCATAGCCAACGCGCGCCTTTCGCTCTCTCTCTATCTCTCTCTCTCTCTCAAGACAGCAGAGGCACGCGCCGGGAGGCACGCGCAGAGGGCGAGCGCGTGCCTCCCGGCACGCGGGTTACGCCTGACAACTGACGCGTGACAAGGTTAGACTAAGAGGAGCTTCACCCCTAAAAGACTGTTCCACACTCTCCAGTCCCACTACCAAATCAACGGTCCATTACTACACGCAAGGACCGCTTCGCGCCGACACTCATTCTGCCACGTCAAAGACATTTTGACGTTTTCCTCTGCCATTGCTTCCCCTACTGCTTAGACTTGTCACCACAGCCTGTACATGTGACATCTATTTTGGCTGTTCCCTGATTGACGAAGGCGGCAAATGTCAACGTTATGTCACGTGTGGCTCCTACCCGCATGCCCAATACGAGTACCAGCCACACGTGGTATCATTATTTTTAATCGTGACCTGAACGGCAAGTACGACAAGACATTGATGTCATGCCCTACACTGGCCACGTTAGTCTGGCATTCGTACACTTCCATGCCAATATAGTAGAGTTATCAAAGGGAGGTGGGGAAGAGGGGTGTCCGGTAATCCTGAGCCCCCTCTATTTGTGAATCTATGTCCCCGAGAGGTATACCTATTTCTGAACCATCCTTATCAGTGACTTATCATGCAGTATCGTCAGGTGGGCCATCTTGAGTCATGCAAGCACGTGCACCGATTATTTCGGGTGTTGGTGCCCATGTTTATGCAACAAACTTCCCATAATCTAACTACACCCCCCCCCCCAAGAAAAATTTGCGGTTTGCGTCCCAAAATCATGAAATGATTAGGAAATTACGTGTATAATTTATTGTTGTGCCAATTCTGTACCCATGACGTACGCACACAGACAGACAGACAGACAGACAGACAGATAGATAGATAGATAGATAGATAGATAGATAGATAGATAGATAGATAGATAGATAGATAGATAGATAGATAGATAGATAGATAGATAGATAGATAGATCTAGACACGCCGTAGTCGAGGGCTCGGCAAATTTCCACCACATGGGCTTCCTTCAACTAAAGTCCCTAGATCGCTTCTCTCGCTTTTTTTAAGTAGCGACAGCTACCTCCTCTCCCCGCACCCTTTCACACGCAGCGCGCGCCGGCCTCCATGTTCTTCTTTTCCCCCCGGAGCGGAGTATCCGCATAGGCAGCGTCCGGGCATCGACGGTCGCTGCTGTGCAGCACGACTAAAGTATTAAGTTTCAGGTATGAGGTAACACGATCTAATTACAAAGCAAGAGTGGGTTAGAAATGCACCGTGGGGGCCCAACGCAGTTTCTCGCCGTATTTATGAACTCTAGCGACCTACGGTGCCCGTTTTCAACTCTTTTTTTCTGCGACCTCAGCCTCACTGTATACTAAACCGGGCTGCAAAAACTGGCACCTTCTTACAAACTTTTTTACCACGTTTGGGTCATATGCCATCCCTGCCTTTGCATGTAACAGGAACGAGTGTTCCACGGGCATTCGTTTCTTAGGAAGATTTGCAGAGCAACGGGTATGTGTCATATGCCATCCCTGCCTTTGCTTGTAACAGGAACGAGTGTTCCACGGGCATTCGTTTCTTAGGAAGATTTGCAGAGCAACGGGTATGTGTCATATGCCATCCCTGCCTTTGCATGTAACAGGAACGAGTGTCCCACGGGCATTCGTTTCTTAGGAAGATTTGCAGAGCAACGGGTATGTGTCATATGCCATCCCTGCCTTTGCATGTAACAGGAACGAGTGTACCACGGGCATTCGTTTCTTAGGAAGATTTGCAGAGCAACGGGTATGTGTATATGCCATCCCTGCCTTTGCATGTACAGGAACGAGTGTTCCACGGGCATTCGTTTCTTAGGAAGATTTTCAGAGCAACGGGTATGTGTCATATGCCATCCCTGCCTTTGCATGTAACAGGAACGAGTGTTCCACGGGCATTCGTTTCTTAGGAAGATTTGCAGAGCAACGGGTATGTGTCATATGCCATCCCTGCCTTTGCATGTAACAGGAACGAGTGTTCCACGGGCATTCGTTTCTTAGGAAGATTTGCAGAGCAACGGGTATGTGTCATTATGCCATCCCTGCCTTTGCATGTAACAGGAACGAGTGTTCCACGGCATTCGTTCTTAGGAAGATTTGCAGAGCAACGGGTATGTGTCATATGCCATCCCTGCCTTTGCATGTAACAGGAACGAGTGTTCCACGGGCATTCGTTTCTTAGGAAGATTTGCTGAGCAACGGGTATGTATTACGAAAACGCATGAACCCTGAGAATGCGCATTCGCGCGCAATATACGTGCAAGAACAGTAGCGCTTACGATATGAGCTAATTACGAATGCATATACGCTGAGAAATGCAAAATCGCCCACACTAGAGGGCGTTTTGTAGCAAAAGATCATAATAAAAGGTGAGTTTTATGAACACAGGATTTACGTCACACGTAGGGAAGGAGAGAGAGACGATCGCGCCACTGCGATCGCGTGTTCTTCGGCGGCGTTTTGGCGCGCGCGCCAACAGAGGCTCGTCGACGGAGGATGGACAAGGCTGCCGAGCGGCGTGCGCGCAGGGCGGCGGCGGCTCGCGCTCGAAGAAGCGACCCCGCCGTGCGCGCGCGGGAGGCCGAAGCTAGCCGTGATTCTGCGCGGCGGAGCCGCGAGGACCCTGCAGTACGAGCGCTCACGTTACTCACGAGTTTCATTGAGGTGTGTGGCGAGGTATCTTTAATACATAAGAGCTTCGCCCACTCTCCATCATTCACCCCGCGGATATGCTGTCATTTTTTTTTCCTTCTAAATCTTTTGCGGCTCAGAAATGTTTCGACCAATATAGTCGTTTTTCCGCGCGAATTTCGGCTGCTTTCAGTCAGATAAAAGATGCGAGAGGCTTGTCAAGCTCACTTAGAAATATTTGCTCCGTGCATAAACCTTACGCAGATATCTGATGTTTCGCTTACACTTATATATCATGATATACATAGTGAAAAAACAGTGCTATATTGAGTACAGACACTGTATGTGCTATCATGCACATGTTTTATGCACTAACTCATTCTAAATCCTAATGAAATCTTTTATATATTCTTGTTTCCTTTCCCCAATCAGTTTTCTTCAAATGATGTTTGATATCTTATACGAATTGTTGTGCTGATATATTTTCTTCAGTTAGACATCATACTATCTTACTGCTATTGGACTAACCAGTGTTCTGAATTTTCATGAGCTGTACCATAAACTAGCCCCACTTTTAAACCTTTTTCTTTTCTAATCTAGTGTTGATGGCAACGTTATGATACTGAATTGCGCACATCTTATAATGCTACTATTATTTTTACATGGAAGTTGGCGCCACGAAATTGCTAACAAGTAACAGGCCTTTACGAGCATTCAATGGACAATGCAAGTGACATGATTTTCTAATTATACAAATACCTTTGTACAATCGCTGCATTTCTGTCATTAATATTTTATCGAATTCAATTTTTTAAACACGGGACAGCTGTAGTTATGGCACTGACCGAACCTCATTCAAGTCCGTCCTTCCGTGCGTAGTTAAAGTCACGAAATCGTCAAGATAGAGGCGCTTACTCGGACTTCGGAACTGCCGAAAGCGTGGGGCGCCGTCATGCGCCTCACCAGGTTTAAAAGAAATGACAATAAATGCACGAGTATTTTTCACGATTCTGTGTACAAGGAAAATACGAGATACCTCGCACAGCTTGCTGGACTTCGTGGGCTTGAAATTCTTTCTGCCTTTTCTCTGCAGCCACATTTCCACGCCTTGTTTTGTCGTGCTTTCCGAGGGCACAGAAAAAGCGCCAACCCTTTTCCCGACTGGGCGGGGCACCCGAAGGCGCAACACGCCGGCATTGTCGACAGTGCTCACGGGTCGTCGACTGCAGGAAACACTTCGCGCAAGCAGAAGATGGCAGATGCGTACGGAAACACTCGACTAACTACTCGCGACTGCTTTCGAGTGCACGCTGGTGCTGCCGGTGTAGCGAGCGGCCGTCACGGGCTCACGGCGTCGTCGGGGAGTAGGAAGAACATGGCGACCGAAGCCGCCGTCAACCGGTATGAGCGTTGGCCAACGAGATTCGTCAGCGGCACATCAAAACTTGCCGCTACTTAAAAAGAAGGA
>JABSTT010002960.1:0-33903 GCA_013339685.2 Hyalomma asiaticum
TCACAAGTTTACCGTGCTGGTTTCAGTTTCACCAACGCTGACCCTTCGCGTGGCCTCACCCGTGAAATCCATGCGCCGGTGCGACAGCGATCCCTCAAAATATACTATATAAACACATGGCACGTAAACGAAGCTACTGTGTCGAGAAAAATACGTTGGTTCACGCGTCAACGCATGCAGGCATTCGTGATCGGGACGTTATAAAGAAAACGGTGCGATGAGCTCCACTTCGTAGGGAAGCTTGTTGACGCTTGTCTGTGGCAAACACTTGGCGCGTATGGTGACATTGCCGTCCCACACAGCTGTGACATCGGACACATGTCCACCACTATTATAATTTGCAGCTCCTCTGCACACACTATCGCCGCAAAAGTAATTATCTGGGACGCGCACAGGCGGAAAATCGCACGCGCGCACTTCCGCGATGCTTGCAGTGAAATGAGGCGTCTGCTACGCGACCCGCCACCGGTTCCAACGGCCGCCGCTACGCGGCTTTCAGTGGCGCCCCTATAGGCGCTGCGCATGGCGTATAGGTCGGCGGTCCTGCATTGAGGGCGGCAAGAGCGTCTGCGGGGGAGGTCAGGCAACTAGGCCTGCGTACGTGAGAGGGGCAGTTGCCGGCGTTGGTTCACATGCGAGCAGCATAGCTTGGGCGATTTGGTCTTGGACGAAATCGCGAAGCGTGGGCGGCTTCAAAGGGTGTTGTGGTTCTGGGACGCAAGGCAATAGAGACAGCCGACGAGCTGCCTCTGCGTGAACGAACTCGTGAACTTGAGGGAGCGTGGTCGTTGCTAATGTCATGGCTGGAGAGAGAGTCAGCAGGCGCAGAGAGACGTTCGGTCATTGGCTGCGCAACTCATAGTAGCTTTGGCAAAATTCAGTCACTGGAACGACAGTTCCAGGAGCCTTGGTGAGCAATATTTGGAATGCACCGTCCTCAATGTCCTTCATTATGTGCTTGATTTTTTCTTCTTCCGACATGGACGCATTGGCCTGTCTGCAAAGCCCGACGATGTCCTCAATAGAGCTGGTGAAATTTTCTCCCTTTTGTTGGGACCGAGTGTGCGGCCACGGTTCGGCACGAAGCTTGCCTGCCTCTGGTCGATAAAAAGCTTGCGTGAAGTTCGTGTTGAAGTCATACCAAATAGTGAGTTCGGCTTCATGATTTAAGATTCAGAGCTTTGCAACCTCCTAAAGATAAAAGCGAAACGTGACCCAAGTTTCTATCGTCGCCCCATTTATTGTGAACACTTACTCGCTGATATGTGGAGATCCAGTCTTCAATGTTCTTGTCATCTGTGCCGGAGAAGATAGGCGGATCTCCCTAGCGCAAGGTACCAGCACATACAAGGGGAGAGGGGGTGTCGTCGTTGGAGGGTTGCCCTTCGTGTCCTCGGGCATGATGGTACGTAGGTTGCGATTCCGAAGTTCTAGGTTGGGGCGGATGAAACCCGACAGCCTCCACCACTTGCTAAGAGGTTTATTAGCAGAGACGTAGACGAACAAGTAACGGTCGGAAAAACAGATGGCCAAGTGCAGCAATCACGAGATAATGCCGGTGGTGATGCTCCTGTTGCACAGGCCACTCTTCTTCAATACATAGTTCATATACGCTCTGCGAGGCCATCACAACGAACTCCGAAGACGACCTTAATGCCCACGTTTAACTGTTGTGAATGGTGCTATAGTCTACCATTTGGTGCAGTTATAGGCTAACTTTAGGTCGACCGGCTTGTGTCCACATATCCAATGTGGGTGCGACCTATACGGGATGCCGTAATGGAAACAAAGCATTATATTTCCTCCACAGAAAGCATCTTCCTCATGCTTACTGAACAGAAAGGAGTCGATATAATCCTGCCGCGATGTTGCGCATTTCACTCGGAAACGTGCTGCTTCACGCTCACCTCGTGTAACGTTCCAAGCACATGCTGACGGTGTTTTCAACAAGACGGGCTGTCAGCAACGGCCTCTTAGTTGACATCGCTAAGACGGCGACCTTGCTAAGACCTTGTACGGTCCAAAGTAAAGGTGTAGGAGCTTCTCCGCGACTCCCCGGCGTTTTATGGGCAACCCAGACTCTTTCGACCACTTGGTAAACGACGAATTGATGTCGAAGATTGTATCGCCGGGTGTGATGTTCCTGCTGGATAGTTATTGTGACGAGCGCTAGCTGTCGCAGAAGTCCAGCCCGTGGTTTTGCTGCACGAGCTCCTGCGCCTGTTCCTCTCCTGCAGGCCTCGTCCTCCTCCTTGCTCTTTTTTTTTCCCCGCCACGGTGGTCTACTGGTTATGTCACTCGGCTGCTGATCCGAAGGTCGCGGGATCGAATCCCGGCCTTGGCGGCTGCATTTCGATGGAGGCGAAATGTTAAGGCCCGTGTGCTGTGCGATGTCAGTGCACGTTAAAGAACCCCAGGTGGTCGAAATTTCCGGAGCCCTCCACTACGGCATCTCTCATAATCACAGCTGGTTTTGGGACGTTAAACCCCACAAATCAATTAATCTTTGCTCTTTTGTTTTCCCAGCTGCCATGCCGCCTGCGCTCAGCTCGTCCTTTCTTTTCCGGTCTGCTCTGATAGCTCGAGTTCACTCACACCGCGTATCACAGTGTACGAATAAAAAATTATAAGGAAACACTATTGTGTCCTTTTCTCACAAGTGCTAAGCGAGAAGGAGTAGCCGGTCTCGTACAGAAGGCACCAACCTCCCCTATTCACCATTTCAATAAAAAAAAAATATGCACCCCACATACTTCATGATGATGATAGTTTTCTCTTCGAACGCAACACCAAACGCTTGGCTTCAGAGAGCTCCACCCTCAAATACGAACATTTCGGTCGCAACTACTAGCATTGGCAGCATTCACAAAGAAAACGAGCCTGCTAGTCACCACTAAAGGAGGAAAATTAGCGACTGGCCGCACGCTTATGAACCAAAGGGCTTGTCAAGTATTCTAAACGCATTCTAAATATCTGATGATTTAATTTATTTCGCCGCAACGAAACTTGCATTTTCATTGAACACAACTGCATATGTCGCCATTTCAAAGGTCCTGCCTTCTCGATTTTCTATTGTAGTATTGGCTCAATGGAACGAAAATGCCAGGAAACTTCGTCATGGGCCTGGCCCAGTATGAGAACCTCAGACATATGTTCAGAATCCTGGAAGTTCCTCCCTACGTTGATGGTGTTCTTCATAGAGAGACTCATTGGGAGTATAAAGAGATAACGGACACGACAATGATACTAAACCTCAAGCATTTACATAAGAGCCGCTTCGTAAGTAAATATCCTCGTAAAACGTGTATTGTAGATTCATCTCGCGCGAGATAGCTTAAGGTGTGTACGCCAGGCGTAGGAATTTTTCATAGTATACAGTGTTCTAAGGGCCTCTCTGTTGTTGGCGCGACACCGACTACAAAATGAGAGAAATTACAAGGAGAAGTGCGGCACTCTGTGTAGTTACCATTTAACCGGTGAAACACAGATACTCAACTAGAACAGAAGCTTGGGCAAGATGGAGGCTTAAATGGATAACATATTACATTTAATTTGCGATCTTAAATATCACTTGCGTACTGTCGCGTCAGTCGCGCCAGTATGCCGGACTATAGCCTGAAGTTAACGGGCAACCAAATTGTTCTTTTGTGCAACAAGATTCCTGAAATAATTGAATAGGCTAGGGAGATTACAAATACTACACAATTTAAGAAACGAACTATGAATGTAATTAACTGAACGCAGTTATATCTCGCATGCGCTGCATCTATTTTATGTAGTTATTGCATTTGTCGCTTTCCATTTTGCATTTCAATCCTGCATATATGTGAATCTAGGCTAAATGGTGCTGATCACAGGGTATTTTGTATTTCTCGATGAGGAACTGCTCCTCTTGCATCTTTGCATTATATTCTCCTATTTCTGTAGTATTCCTCGTCTACTTATTGTTTGTATGTGTATTGTATATTTCTGTCGGTTGACTTGCTGTACCTGCCTGAAGTACCTCACGAAAGGGCGGGGGGGGGGGGGGGCAATTAAGGAGATAGACACTCTCATTTGGCCCCCTTCATACGTATTTTGCCCCAAAAAATGAAATGAAATGGCAATTGGGTCGATTAACACATCGCTCACAACGGCTCTAGCGAGATTCCCCGCTCTTGATCGCTTTCACAATCTCTTCACAGGATACTCACTTTAGCAACTTTCGTATCGTAATTTGTTCCTTGCATTGCCAAATGGCTTGTAATGTAATATCGGGAAGTTTCGCCAGAATATGGGTGTAACAGAGAACGTCAAAAATATGCTTGAATTGCTAGTTAAAGGTGAACGTGTGTTCCTAGAATGGGGTTTATCGCTTCCCTGTTTTTACATCCTTTTATATTTAGCTCTTGCGTTTTACGGATATGCGCGTGCTCAAGAAGAGGGTGAACATTGTTTCTTTGGTCCAGATCGCGCATTAAATCAGGAATGTACGCGATAACTGCGCCCCCACCACCGTTCGTCCTGTGTCCTCAGGTGCCCTTCGCCCCTCCCAAGCCACACACCCTTGCATGACTGAAATGCGGCTGTATTTTCCTCTAGAAGTACGTGGCTGCTCGATCGAACGCATTTCAATAGACAAAGTGCCATTGCGCAGTTACACCGGCTCGCTTCGCTCCGTAACCTCTACCCTCCCCCCCTCCCCCTTTGCCTTCTTGCGGTCGACTTTGGCTGTTTGTAAGTCAGGTCGCCAACCCATGGAAATGGGTTATGCCATCCTTCTAATGAACTGCTAAGTCTCGCGACGATAATTTAATTTCTTTCCTGAGGCTTAACTTTCAGCGAAGCCCTTTAAGCCAGCCGTAGTTCGTGCGTCCGCGTCACGAAAAGCCAGCCGGGCCGTAGCTATGGCAACCAGTGACGCGACAGCGGCTACAACACTGGTATTGGCGCGCCTGCCTTGTAACCATGACATCGTGCCAAGTCGCGCATGCGCAGCAGCAAGAGCATGGAGGAGGCTGTGTCACTCAATTCCGCTAGCCCAGGCAAGCCAACCTCCTCTCTCGCCTGTGCGCGGTGCCTCTCGGGACGGACTTGGCCCCACATAGTAGCCGGACCGCTCGAGCATGTTTGGAAGCGGTTGCCTTTAGTGGCACTTGACCATGCATTATTCTACCGTATGCCTACCACGTAATCAGCGCCAACTTTACATGATTCTCTCCTTTTAATTTTTTATGAGTGGGCCTAAAGGTTGCCACTTGACGCCTTCTCCTAGCTTTTCTTTTTCCCCTTGAGCAAGGGCCGCACAATGACTGCCGCCAAGTCAAGCCTGCAGCGACGAAAGCACCAAGATCTGCAGGGTGTAACCGTCGCTCGTTCCGCCGCCGCCGCCGCTAAGCTGGCCGCAAAAACTTTCTCTCCTTGTTTCGAGCCTTGTGCGGAAAGCTCAGCCATTTTCTTTTTTCATTATTTGTCGCTTTTTATACATCACCAAATAGCATTTTATCCATCGATAGGCCGTCGAGACACCATTACAGGAGCACTAACACAGATTGCAGCTTGTTGCTTCTGGAGCGTAATTTCGGGGTATGCTGAAACTTATCGGAGGAAGTGAAGGCGAGAGCCTGGTGGACCTCCCGTTAATCAGCTGCTCTTCCCGGGCCGCACGACTCACGGCCTCTCCTTCTCTAACGGCGGTTACGACGAAAGGCATTTCGAACTACGCCGGCCTCTCCCGCTATGGTTTACTTTAGCGGTCTTCCGCCCGCGATTAATACCTGATGCGCCGAGGTAGTGCATGAAAGTGTGTAGAAGTAGCGCTTATTGTTATTTCATTAACTAATTTTTTGTAATCAATTTATTTATCTTTGATCACGCATCTTGGCGACATGTGACCAACCGTGCTGCATAACGAAGGCGAAACAAAAGCGGCCGCACGGTGCATGGTCTGCTTGAAGGGCAACTCTGGAAGTTTTTCAGTGTCCACGGATCTGAACGAAATTTTCCATGTATGTTCTCCTCGGGACTGCAATAATATATGCCAAGTCAAACAGTCGCAAATACTTTAGTTTTCCTGACAATGAATTTTAAGATCTTTTTTAGCGGATCATTATGCGGCCCACCCTGTGTTTTTGACGTCATCACCTCCGCGCTGCCTACCCGAACCAGCGGGCATTTAAACACAAAACGGCAATACTTCAGCGCTCAGATCGTCGCTGTCAAGTTCACAAAAGCTGGCATAACTCAATATGTCGCCACTGGCATTTCTTTAGCGCCAGTTCTATATTTCTGGTGATCGGGAAGTTGTGACGTCACCGCACACGCTCCATGCAGCATCTACCCGTTTCGGTTTTGGTGTGAAGACGACTTTCAGTTGCTTATTTAAAATTATTGGTATGTTTCTGAGCAAACAGAAACATCCTGGCGGTTACAGGACTGTCAGTACCACTGGAAAACATTGATATAAGAAGATGGTGAAAAAGACAGCCGGAGTTGCCCTTTAAGCATTTGGACCCGTCTGTACAAGGTCCAGTAGGAGCTCCAACAGTTTCAGTTCGCGAGTGCATGCAGAAAGGCCAGATCAGAGCAGCGAAGCATTGCAAACACTTCTGGCCACGTGACCGCAGAGAATGGACATACCTACACACGAGCGTCGCGCTTACTTATCCTCCTACGTTTACACGCGCTTTCTAATGCTCTCACTATGGTTGTACTCGTCGTATACGCGCAAAATATGCCACCGGCTCTTAGGGCATTCCAGCCAACTTGCACGCTCGTAACATGTACTTGCCATTTGATTGCATAGAAAGTACACTTATGCCACATCGTTGTTTCGCATCCCATAAGAATACCATACATGATTGCACACCGTTTCTTACTAAGAATATCTTTCTCTTTTTCACCAGGTGGACCTTCTTTCACCCCAAATGTTCATGTGGCCAGGTGACTGGGCCTTAATTACAGGAAAGTTTATACAGTACACTCAGAAGTACAAAGGGTAAGCTAACGTAGGGCCTTAGCAAAGACCTGCAAGAGTGCAAGAATAACCTTTACAGCTTACCACCTTAACCTTGAGCGATGTTGTTTTTGTTGTCCTCAATTGTGGCGTATACCCACCCTGGAGGATTGGCCAAGATGTGAGAAGTTGAAAGATATTAGTCATAAGTAGTGTGAAATGCCAATCAGAATCGAATAATCAGGATGGAATTAACGGTGAAGAGTACGAATTTATTAACAGAATCGGCCTGAATCAGTTATGAATTTTTCAACAGTAGAGCATACATCCCTGTGGCAATGTCCTAATCAAGAGGCTCCCAAAGACAAAATATTGCAGATCTTGTGTGTTCTTTTTTTTTGTTCTGTGTGTTCTGCTGTTTGCCCACTGTCTCTTTTTAAAATTCTATATATTGTTACGAAGGGCTGCGAAAGGATGGTGTTCGGTCCCCAAGCTCTTCGTCTTCCTCTTCCACCTTTCTGCCAAACCACTTATTCTATGTGTGTTACAATATTGTATAATTGTCAAGCTGTTTCTTAGATGCAGCAAAATGTTCTAGGGGTGTGCGAATATTTGGATATTTCGAATATAGAACTGAATAGTTTCCTATTCAATTCCATATGAATGTCATCCGTTCACGCCAAGAGGCGACCGCGCTGCCGCGAAGACGACGACGAGGAGATTCCTGCTCATGCAGGAGCGCAGGAGAAGAGAGTATTCACGGGGGATATTTGTGCGAGTTTAATGGCTCCCTGACACCCGCGATGTCGAGCTCAAAGGAAGTTTCGTTTCTCTTTTAAACATTTTTCAAGACGAAGATTGTACGGCCATAAGTAGCCGATCACAGTACAGGAAATTGAGCATGAAATTGATCAACCACCCTTGTCCAAAACACCTAGTCCTGATAGCATACCGGCCTAATTTTACAAAGCTTTCAAGACAACCCTGTGTCCCCTTCTGCTAGACATCCTTAAGATGAGTTATGGGATACAGACGCTCCCGCGGTCCTTTTACAAATGCCTCGCAGTTTTAATTCCCAAAAGTACTGAAAGGGCGAAGCTTCGTTCGTTTGAGGGTTATACCCCTGTCACACGAGGCAACTAAAGTGCACTTTGAGCGAGTGCACTTACGCTCACGCGCTGCTACACGAGAAACAGAAGTGTGCTTTGGGAATGTGCATTCCCCTAGCGGACGTGGCTGCAAACTGCCCGAGGACAAGAATAGCGAGGTTTCTTTGTTGAAATATGATTTGTTTTAATACATTGCAGTGCTTCTAATAACGAAAACAATGTTTTAAACATACTACGGGCGCCGCATTGTGCATTAGCGTATTTGTTTACAAGCCACTGGTACCGAGGCTACACACTTCGTCGCCGCGAAGTGAGTTCGGCGAACGCACTTGCCTGCAAGTGCACTTTGCAGCGAGTGTCACTAAACGTTCCCGTGTGACAGCGTGCGAATGACACTAGCGGCGAAGTGCACTTACTCAAAGTGCACTTTAGTTGCCTTGTGTGACAGGGGTATTACAGACCAATAGCACTGTTAAACGTTTACTACAGAATTTTTGTACAAGTTTTATCAAATTGGTTACAATTTGTGATGTCGATCCTGATTGGTTCTCATGAGACGTGTGGGGATTAGAGGGCGCTTCATACAAAGCAATATACACATCACTCGTACAATCCTTCAGTATTGCCACAGTTCGCAAGAGCATCTTGCAATGCTTCAGGTAGATCTTGCAAAAGCCTTTGATCGCGTCATTCATTCGCTCCTGTTTTCTCTTCTGGAGCATAGCAATATTGCTTTTGTCTTGCTTAAGGGCATTAGATAGTGAGCGTTCGATTCGCGTGATTATGAATGGTCATTTCTCAAAACCTGTTTCTATTCGCTCATTTGTAAAGCAAGGCTTCCGAATGCATCCACTGCTTTTTGGACTTTAGCTCGGATCATTATGCTTGAGCATAACGCGATCAAATCGTATCTATGCTTTCATTACATTAGGTAATGAAGTTAAAGTATTAGCTTACGCAGACGACTTGGCATTCTTTCAAAAGTATTTTGGAGCGCCGCTTGATGCATATAGATTCAGTGCACATTACTGGAAAGAGCGCGTCCCTAACCTTGAAAATCAGGCCCAGACATACGTTCCAAATCGTTTTTTTTTTCATCTTTAGGACGGACGCTTAGTCGTGCTCCGACAAGGGCTGCAGAAATTAGCGCCCTTTCCTTAACTGAAGCACAATCAATTATCTTTGGGAGACCTTCAAGTGAGCAACTAAAGGACATTGACGACGAACTTGAAATCACACCTGAATGGTGTCCCATCTTGGTGAGGTCCTCTTGGTGAGGTGCATCTTGGTGAGCCATTACATTGCAGTAATTCACAATCTCAACTCCACGAGTAAAGACTTACAATAAGAAGTATGGTGTCATGACAGTCACACGGCTAGGCGACCGAAGAACTGGTAACCGAAATAGCGCGATGAGAACGGAGCTGCACATCGTTATCGCGTTGAACTCTTACGGCGAAGCTTAAGGGTGCCACAACTTTCTTTTGTGTTTGTGTGATTATTGTCGCTATGTGATTGCAACACTACGTTGTACAACTAGTGAGTTTCTTAGTGCATTGTAATAAATACCATAAAAGAAATAAAAGGTTAGCGCAGTGGTGGAGCTCCTGCTACCTTTCGTCTTGGAGCGGGAGGTTCCGAGTTCGATTGCCCAGGCGTGAATGGAAATTTTTCTGCATGTCTTTCTTTGTTGTTTATACGTGTATGTTATACTGCGTCACTTCCGTTACGGAAGTGACGTGTGGGGTCGTTGTGGACCCTGTCATAGAACACTTTCGTGTTAAAATGAAATGCGTCAGACGAAACAGAGAAGCCAACAGGACAAGCACGCCCTCTAGTCAGAGCCGTCTCGTCTCACATTTTTGTGCACTGACTCACTTCTTCAAGCATTGCCAACACGCCCAGCACTGTGTTCCTTCTAAGGTTTCCAGGAAATAGCTTGCAATGTTTGTCATCCCCCCTAGACCGCCTTTTCTTTATGCTCATTCATCATATGCTGGATATTCCAAGATCTTCTCCATCCCACGCAGCATTGCTGTAGGGCTGACGGCCTTTTATTATGCAGGTCCAGAAACGCTTAAGGACTTCGACGTTTACGCAAACACTACACAATCGGTCACGTTCTTTATATCTGTGAACTCAGTGTTCGCTCTCATCAGCACCGACGATGACTATTTCGTCTCTCCTCCATTAATGCTGAAGCGTTCTTGCATGATGCTTCTGTGCAATAACTTGTACATTGAGAACATAGAAGCGGTGAGTACAGTGCTCGATTGCTGGTAGCGCTGAGCGGTTCGAAAACATTTTTCAAGCGACGCTCTACATACTTCCGTGACGTAGTTGTAATGAGGCGAAGATCCAATTGCGAGAACATCTTTCTTCCCTTTCCCGCGGTTCTTGTGCGCCGCTTTTCCCTGACTTCTGCGTTCTTCTAGAGAGCAGTTAAAGGGGTAACGCGCATATAAGATCTTTTAATCATTGAAGTGGAACCGCTGGCAGCCTCCATGCAGATGCGGAAGAAACTAATACGAATTAATACACTGCATTGGAGAAAGAAGTTTCTTCTGCCCCCCCCCCCCCCCCTACCTTAAGGCAACTGCGCTCAGCACTAGATTGCACATACGCGCTTGCGACATGCGAGCATATTTGAATCATATGAAAACATTCGATTTTCTGGCACCATGCTTAGGACTTTTGTGGAGCGACCACCACCGAGTGGAACACCCACTGCGAATGAAGGAAAGAAGCAACATAAGAAAAACAAAGATCAAAAAGAGGGAAAGAACAAATTGAGGAACCCTTCGCTTATGTGGAAAATGGGGGCAAGCGAAACCTGTCGTGTGTGTCTCCTTCCTTCCTTCTTTCTTTGCTTGCTGTCTTCCTTTCGCTCTCTTTTTTCCTTTTGTCATTTGTTTCTTCCTTCCTTTCTCTTGCCGTTTTTCTTTCCTGCCTTATTTCTGTCTCTAGTTCCTCCTTTCTTTGTTCCCTATTAGGGGCGAAGCTCCTTAGGGTGTGGGTCGTTCCCTCCTCCGTACATAGTATGTAGCCACCTGTAGTTTTATGAAGTGCTCACTAGATGGCGTGATGGCGCCGCGGTGCTCGCTTCATTCAGATGTGTGGGAACGCGTAGCATGGGAGTCTGTGTGTCTGTCTGTCTGTCTGTCTGTCTGTCTGTCCGTCCGTCCGTCCGAGCGCTGCGGTGCTGCTTAGCTAGTACGTGAATTGATCAATAGATGGCGCGAAGGCGCTCGCTGCGTGCTCTAGAGTGATAGGAGAGCGCTAGATAGCGACACACAGTGTTTCTCGATCCCGTCTTTGATGATGTACCGGGCAAGATTCACGGAATTGATTCACGGTTTTTACCGATGAACCTTCGGAGCTTCGCTCACTCATCATCATTCACTCCGCGGATATGCATGGATATTTTTTTTTTCATTTTGTGTTTCTTTCCTTCCATTTTTCTTGACCTCCATCTTTGGTTGAATGAAGCATCGAAATAGCAGAGAGGGAAAGGGGGTGAGCTTAACCAGCGCAGGACAACCGGTACGCTGCCTTCAACAGGGGTAAAGAAGCGGAGACTGTGATACAGAAAAGAGAGAGAGAAAAAAAGCAAACACATAGCGCAATGTAAGAGTAAGTGGCTCCTGCATGGTGTGAAAAGTGATTGTTACAATCACTCGTGCATGCGCATTGTTCTCAAGAACATCAGTACTGCGTTTGTCGCCTTCAGCTCCGATGACTTGTGTGTTCGACATTCCAGAACGGCATCGACCAACATCCGTCGCTCGTAGAGTGGGCTATAGCGGACGCCAGTGATTCTCTGCAAGTTATGCATAGGGCAGCCGCAGAGGACGTGTTGCAGCGTCTCCTAGCTACGATAGGTATCACGAAGAGTCCGCGCTTTCCATGTGCAGTAGTAGAAGTTTTTGTTGTTGCCTCCATAATTGGGCAGAAAGTGGTTTCATGTGGCACATATACTGTATATTGACACTTTGTTCGTTTGCCTAGCGTGCAGTGAAGAGCGCGCATATGTTAGGGCGCGCTTATCGCACCAAGTCTCCTTTTTCATGCATATAAAACCGCACTTCACAGCACGCGCATACCATGAAGCAGCTTCTTCCAGCGAATTTATATCTTTTCTACCGCAGGTAAATGAGGATGATCGTGATTATACAAAATAAAATATTGATATCAATGCAAATTATCAATGCACAGATTCGTTAGCGAGAGGGAAGACCCCAGTCCCGGATGAGCTTACTGTCGAACTTTATCGGTGATTTTGCTCCGTCTTCTCACCATTGTTTCTTCAGGTGTACCGTGAGGTCTTGAAAGTCTGGTACCTACCTGCTACACTGTGTGAAGGGCACGCTGACCTTCTAACCAAAAACAAAGACGAAACTAAATTGCAAAATGACGATCAATATCTGCCTGTTTCCTAATACAATGTGGATTCTCAATTTTTGCAAAGGTGTTAGCGAGCCGTCTACAATTTGTGGTAGGGGAGTCGATCTAGGGTAGGGGAGTCGGTTTGTGGTACGGTAGTCGATCGGTAGGGGAGGTCTGTGGTCGTGGAGCTGATCCATCCACACAAACATTCATGTTGCGAGATTGGTTCTATAGAGTGTGTAACTGAAGGGAATGGGCAAGTTGCCATGGTACAGGCATAGATCTGGCTAAAGCGTTTGACAGGGGGAATCACTCATTGCTGTTCAGTGTACTAAATTATATAAATGTCGGATCCCAGTTCCTTAAAAATATCAGAATATGTTATGCTAATGGCTGAACGAGGCTAATAGTGAATAGTTCGCTCTTTGATCCGATCAGGCTTTTGTCTTGGGGATTTCCTTTGTCACCTCTTTTGTTTTGCCTGTATTTAGGAGCACTTTATATGAGCATTCTGAAAGAGCACAAATTTCAAGAGTTTAAATTGCCATGAAATGAGGTTCGGGTACTGGTATATTCAGATGACGTGGCCTTTTTATGTGCTGATAAGATGAGTCTAAGAACTGCTTTTGCAATTACAGAAGAGCTTTCTGGGGCTTGTGGAGGTAGCGCTAACTTTGAAAAAAGCTCAGACTTTTGGTGTGGACAACGGCCCACAATACAGTCACACTATGCAGGCAGTCAGTGGAAAGAATATCTGCGCTATTTAGGTGTACCTCTCCCACAGTTCAGGAATGCCAAAAGTCACTGGTGGAGAGAAGTTAAGAAAGTAGAAAGTAAGGTGAACTCTTGGAAAGGGCGCAATTTGTCACAGTTCAGTCGTACTGAAGTTCGCAACGTGTTTTTAGTGTCCCCTCTCATGCATGCGCTGCAAGTACTGCGCTGCTCACGACTCCGCATTCAGGCACTGCATCGCGTGTTTGCACCATTTATTTGGAGCTCGGGCTGTGAATCGATGCGGCACCATAATCTGTTCCTCCTGCTTGAACGGGGTGGTCTCGTATTTGTCCATCTCTTCGTCTCGCCCGTTTTTGTTTCGAGAAAGTGACCATCTGTTTTTGCGCGAAATGCCACAGGTACAGTTACTTCACTACCTTTATAATATAGTAGTGTCAGATGCCAAAGGTATTTCACAGGCTTCTTGGGGTTTTCTAAAGAAATTCGTTGGCTCATTCCTTTTCCTGAAAGTTAGGTTTAGCCTGGGGTACATTTTCACCGCGAGTCTAAAAGCGATTTCTGCTGCACTGGTGTAATCGACTTTCCCAGATCCTTTGTAACGTGCACCTTATTTAAATAGGCCTTGTAAGGATGTACAGGTGCTCCAAAAGTAAAACGGAGCACGCCAGCGGTGGCCAAAATCGGCAAAACTGCATGGGAGCCTTCTCTGAAAAAGTGCATATTAACGCTTTGCGAAGAACGTGACGGACGCACGTAGTGATGCCACAGCACAATGCTTTATGAATATCCCCCTCAAACTTGACGCTGTAATTCCGCTGATACCCAACTGATTTGAAAAATCTTAGGCAGCTTGCACCAGTGGCGGAAGGCTTGACTAAGAGCGGAGCTTGTGGCCGACCTAGTTTCCTTCGACTTCTACGAGCTAAACTGTCACGCGATGGGCCACGAGTCTAACTGTTGCATGGTTTCGGCGGGAACATATGTGACGTGACTTCTTCTTATATGGTAGCGTTACGTGTCACGTGAATAGCTGTTACATTGTTTTTCCATGAATGTGTTACGTGACCCGCTGTGACGTGGCGTTACGGGGTTTTGGTCACGTGTCTAAGTTCAAATCGCATTGGCTAGGAATGTCCGATTGTGGACGTCCTCCTCCTTCCTACCATCACGTAGATCCTCCTCACCCTCACCTCCACTTCTAACCCCTTGCTATACTACACTGCACATGCCTAGCTATTAACGCGATAGCGTTAGGGAGCTCGTTTCGCAGAAATACCGCCGTCGGTGACGGCGTCGTGTGAGCGAAAAATAACAGCTCCAAAAATGGACAGCTATGTCCATCTAGCGGAAAACATGTCAAGCAATGTCTCGACTACTATGACCTCCGAGACTGCAAGCGCGCCCGCCATCTCGGAGGCCATGCGACTACAGCAGAGCCTATATGCGGTCTCGTCGGATGCTCTGCATCCACTTCTTTAGCATTTCATTCTCACGACACCATTAAAGAAGTGAAGTACTGCAGTTGCCATTTCACCGACCATAAGGCGATGCTTGTTGCGGTTGGCCGGAAGAGGTCTCCAGAAGAACAAATCGAGCAGCTGCCAGATAGTTAACGCAAGAAGGACGACAGAATGTGACCATTTACGAATAAGTGTCACGCCTACGCGCAGTTCATAATACAGGACCATGTGACTACACCACTGTACAAAACTATCATGGAGTTGATACAAAAGTGCTGTTAAATAGATCGAAAACATCTACCATTACTATAGATACGTCGCGCGCGCGCGCGTGTGTCTGTGTCTGAGCGTGTTTATGTGTGTAACAACACACATCAATAAGTATGTACTGAGTGGTTTAAGTGCACACTGGGGGCCGGATTTCGCTATCGCGTTCAACTCTTAAAGGCGAAGCTTAAGAGTCCCCCAATTTTTTCAACTGCCTCTCCCATCCTCACTACCCTTTCCCACCCCCTTGCAGCAATCTACAGCAATCTACGCTATGCTATGAAACGAATCCATCTTTGTGTGGTAGTGGACTCAGGGCATCAGCGCGAGAGAAGAAAGAAGTCAACGCGCGAATGGCGTGCATTTCGTGGAAGTCAAAGTGCACATTTCATGATGATGATAGCTGCCTCCTCGAACAATAGTCGACTTAAAGAGCTCCGCTCCTAAAAATTTTGTGGCAGGCTATTCGTTAAGGCATGAGCTCATTACCTAGAGCAAAGAAAATAACAGAGCAAAAGGAACACAGTCGACGAAAAAATTCACAGCATATCCACGGAGCGAATGATGATGAGTGGGCGAAGCTCCAGATGTTCATCGTAGATCGTGCCGAGTTCCGGATTAATTTCGTTAACGCGCACGCTACGAAACCTTATGGTTCAACTACGCACAAGTGAAATCTCCCACCGGCACTTCATTGCAAGTCAAGATCCAGTGCATATATATATATATATATATATATATATATATATATATATATATATATATATATATATATATATATGGATGGCCGGTGAACGGTTCTCCAGCGCGAGCAGTCGGTATTTTTCAATCAAGAAACTCGCTAGAAAACGCTGCCTGCGCCTACGTTCTCTCTCGCGGGTGAGGGCGCGTTCTCCTTCTTTGCGAGCTGGTAGAGCGTTCATCTAAGAAAGAGCGTTTCCATAGTCAACGCGCGCCTTTCGCTCTCTCTCTCTCTGTCTCTCTCACAAGAGAGCAGATGGAAGAGTGAGAGAGCTCGCGCGCAGGGAGGCACGCGCCGAAGGCGAGCGCGAGCCTCCCGGCGTTGCGTGGCGTTGCATGGTATCGTGAATGGTGTAGCTCACACGGTACGACGATACGTGACAACCGACCCACAGCTTAAAGAGCTTCGCCCCTAAAAACGAAGACCACAGGACAAGCGCTGTGTGTTCCTTTTGCGCTGTTACTTTGTTTGCTCTAGATATGAACCAACAAGCCCTCATCAAGTTGTTAGTCATTACCTGGTGTCACACGAGTATTCCTTGAAAAGGTGTTGCAGAGCCCCTTTATGTATTCTCCCACTAACATATTCTGTTAAAAAAGGCATGCACTGTCGAACAGTATCTGCTGAGAAGTGATGATATTTAAGCAGGTTCTTTTATAGACTCGTTTTCGGACGACTCTCTCAGGCGAAGCCTCCGAGAGCCTAGTTGAGGACAAAGCCGTTTTCCACACAACACAACAACACACAAGGCTTTTAATTTAAACTATAGCAAAGAAATGAAAGCTAAACGACAAGCACATGAGGGATAAAAGAAGACATCACATAATTAAGAAAGTAGCGCACTCTAATAACGTCTCTATAGAAGCTACACGAGTCCTGCAAGTTCTTAGTCTTCAAGGGTCCGGTAGTGATGTTCGGTGGCGACGTGGCAAAAGAAAACGGCTCACCATATCATCGATGATCTTGAGTGAAGACGAACGAGCGAAGTGCATGCAGACGGCTCGGAAAGATGACGACGGATGTCTCGTTGCGACGGAGGGCATGGACGGCTAGGCGGCTTGATGAGGTGGTAGCAGCATCCCGGCCAGGCGTCTCGGCGTGGAACTCGGACCCGTAGCCCGACTGTTCCAGCTATGCCTACGGGCACAGGAGTTCACCAAGTTCTTGCCTGGAACTTGCGAGCCACTGGGGTTCCGATGGCTGTGATCAGGTCAGCAGGAGGTCCCGGTCGGGTGAAGCCCTGGTGGCTCGGGTCCGGAACCCGACTGCCGTCTTCAACGCCCGGCCCGGTGGACGATCCGCTGCCTTCCTCCAACTCCCCTGCCTGGAACTCTTTCGTGGAACCCTCTCTTTCGTAGAACCCCCGAAGAATCCGATAGCGCTCGCTTTTCTTTCCCCTTTGCTTATTTGTTATCTTTTGATTGGCCACCGCTGCGTACCCGTGTTCACCAGCTATTGGCCATTGGGAACGCCAACGTCGTGGGTGTTGCTGATTGGTTGCTTCATTTTATTTTATTTTTCTAGCGCCACGACTTTTGTTCTTCATCGTCATCGTCTTTCATATGCCGTCCTGCCGGTCCGCGATCGTCTTCTCTCGTTGCCTTCTTTTTCTTTGCGTCACTTCTTTTGTTTTTCAAGCGCACTTTTTAAACCGCGCACATCACACATCACAGAAGTCTTACTGATATTGTGCACTTAGCAGCAAAGCTTCGAAATTAAATCTCACAGAAAGCAAATGAACTTATTTTGGCAAGATATGGCCAAGTCCTCAGTGTAAGATTAAGGAAGGGATGGGGCCTACATGGGATAATGTAATACGATGGTGCAGACAGGTCTTTCTCGGCTATTCTTTTTTCTTATTCGCAGCACGTATCGACCATTCATCTTCCACCCCTCAAACCACCGGCCGACGCGAGGAAGCGCTAACTCTTCGGCCAGTACTAGCCATGTTCCACTCCAACGGGTGCCGCCATAACTATACGAACAAAGTAAGCTCGAACTCTTTCCTGGTGCAATAAACATGTATCTCCAGGGTGGGGTGATGTTCTTATTTGCTGCTTTCAAAGTATGTAACAATCACATGCTTAAAAGGCCCCTCAGTAGGCCTGGCCAGGATGAGCTCACAAGCGGAGTTGATTGATTTGTGGGGTTTTACGTCCCAAAACCACCACTGATCATGAGAGACGCCGTAGCGGAGGTCTCCGGAAATTTCCACCACCTGGGGTTCTTTTAACGTGCACTGACATCGCACAGCACACGGGCCTCAACATTTCGCCTCCATCGAAATGCAGCCGCCGTGGCCGGGATTCGATACCGCGATTTTCGGATCAGCAGCCGAGTACCATAGCCACTAGACCGCGGGGCACACGAGGGGAGTGCATATATATATATATATATATATATATATATATATATATATATATATATATATATATATATATATATATATATATATATATATATATATATATATAACGAAAGGGAAGGGGGTCAAGGGCCCGATCTTCCGAACAGCATCGCTCAGCAGGGCAATCCCGACACCTTTCGCGAGTAACCTGCTCAAGAACTTCGGTATCGCCTTAAACCCTTCATTCCTGCGTTCTCCTTTTCTTTGTTTTCTGTCTAGAAGCTACCGCAGTGGGTTTTTGTATGCGCAGACATCTAGCGTAAACCAGAAGTCAGAGCTTTTTTTTTTCATTGTGCCTATGTATATCCACCCACCTAACACTTTCTTCATTACCCGCATAGCATTCACACTTCACCCTCGCTTATTTAGTCTGCACCTGTATTGCGCTTCGGATGTGAAACTAATTCGTTTGCTATTGTATAATGTGTTTTTTTTTGTTTCTTTCACTTCTCTATTTCGCCCCCCTTACACAATGCCTCTGTTGAAATAAATAAATAAATATATTTATTATTTATTTATTTATTTATTCATTTATTTATTTTCTTCTTTTTCTTTTGCTTTTGCCTGAAATAAACTTCAACTTCAACTTCAAGTATAAGACACGAAGACTGTGCAAAGCCACGGAGGCTGTGCTCAAGTTTTTGCGCGCAACGGGCCTCGTAAACCGCCTCTGACACCGCCGAGTTTGTGTGTGCGCGACTCGACCTCACTCTTTCTCCCTGTATTCTTCCGTCCCTTTCTGTCTCCCTTCACTCCTTCCCCTGTGCAGGGTAGCAAATTGGATGTTTTCCCTTCCGATTAACCTCCCTGCCTTCCGCCCATCATCTCTCTCTCTCTTGCAGTTCGGTGTTTCTTTTTGCTTCCTTTTATTGCCATATAGTCGTAACTATAGAGCCACAACTGCTGCTGCTAATTCTTTTGGTTGTTAGTGCTTTTAATTTTTCGTGGTTCTGAGCTTGTCTTACAACTGTAGCTGACCTTGAAAAGACAATTTATCGGCTTTAGGCCTGGTCCGAAGAGAGATTAGATGATGTAGGCGAAAAAGTAGCTGAGAAAATGAAGCGAGAAATTTCCTCAGCTCATCCGGAACTTCATGCGCTGTACAGCAGGTTCGTCTCTAGCGTGGAAATGCGAAATTCTCTTGTCGAGAAAGCAAAGTCAGAGAATGAGGTCTTGAAAATTGTCAGTCAGGTTCTGCAATCACAGAACGAGTCCTTGACCGTTAATGTTGCGGAACATGAGCAGTACTCCCGGTTAAACAACACTCAATCGAAGGATGTTGACACTGATGTCGTACATCGCGCTGCAAGGAAAGCTGGTACTGCAGAGAAAAATGTCATTGCACGCTTTTGCTCAAGAGCTACGATACAAGATTTCCATCACCAAGGGACGGAAGGTTAAAATTAACCCTAATGACCTCGGCTCTGTAGCCTCGCAAAGCCGCCCAGTATGCGTAAGTGAACACTTGACGACGAAAATAAACGACTGTTTGCTAAAGTTCTGAAGTTAAAACGGGAATATGGCTGGATATGTCTGTGGACGGAGAACTGTCATATCAAGGCGAGAAAGTCAAGCGACAGTCGGGTATGTCGCATCGCAAAGGACGCAGACCTCTCATAATTAATCTTCATCATCAGGTTCTTTTTCTACCACTGGGTAATCTTCGTCATCATCATCTTCTTCTTCGGCTCATTTGTCGGTGTGACGTCATGTTACGTGATAGAGCATGATGTCGAGACCATACAAGGTTAGGCTGGTAGATGTAGCGTCGCTTGGTTGCTAGGCAAGGTCATTTCAAGGTCACATTTTACGACATGACAAATTACGAAAAGCTTGAACGGCTTTGTTGTTTCCTCGGGTAACTGATATATTGCTGGTGCTTATCCCACTTCTAATGTGGGATAAACACCACCAATATATATGTTCTGCTACCATTCGGTATGCTTTTGTGAACATCAACGCACCGTCCCAAGCAATGCACAATGTTGGATTCATGTTGTCTGAATGTAGCGAATGTTTGGCAATGGTACAAAATTTAAAGGGACCGTCTACCGTCCTTCATCGCTGTAAGGGTCGTCGGAATGAGACGGGGAATACGGTACGCCAAGGTGGTCAAGAGGCACCGGAAAAGACCCACAGCCAGGTGGTGAACGTGTGGAGGAGGAGGCGACCATTGTTGTGATACATTGTACAGCTGGTTTGGCGCCCTCACTCCCTCCCCCGCGGCTTGGTAGGCAGCAAGCGTACCCAATGTTTTGTTCACGGTTGTTATTTGTTAGAGCGGCGTCGGGGTGTCGATCGCCGTGTGTGATTGGCTGTGAGGTGTTCAGGGGCGGAACAACCGGTGTATATAAGGTGGCCCCGTTTGCTTGGCAAGAGGGATTGGAAGCCGGAGACTGGAAGCAAGACTGGAAGCGGAGGTTGGGAAGGCCGAAGGTAAGCAGTAGGTTGGAGGGTAGCCCGAAGGTTGGCGAGGACAGAGTGGATAGTGCTAGAGAGGATATCTAGCACGAGTCCGGGTGGTGGTTACGGTCGCAGGAGCAGCGCGATGCACTGGGGTCGGCTCTGTCGAATGGAAGCGATCGTTCCACCAAGGTCCGCCCAACTGGAATTCGGGCGCGGATAGTACTAGAGGGGACATCTAGTACGAGTCCGGGTGGTGGTTGAGGTCGCAGGAGAGGTGCTATGCACTGGTCGGCTCTGCCGAGTTGGAGCGACGGTCCCACCGCTAGGCCCTACCAACCGATGGCTCCACCTAGGTCCTACCAACCGAAGCTAAGTCATCCATGTTTATGTCAATCTGTGTACTATCTGTCTCGTATATAAAGTCTCGTGTTGTGTTTGTATGAAACGGTATCCATCTTTCAAGTCGACAACGCGACGGCGGGCAGATAGCAGGAAGGCTCCCGTCCATCCTTCTTCGCAGCAGCAACGCTAGCTGGAGGAGCTCGGCTCCAAAAGGAACGAAGAAGAGAATCAGGAAGGAGGAGAAGGTGGGAAGAGAGGACAAGTAGTTCACCACGATAAAGTCAGACCCTCACCTTCTCTCTAGTTTATCCTTTCCTGAAATTTACTATCGCTCTCCCGTTTTTTGGCTCAACAGAAAGCGTACCTTTCGAAGTGTCCCAGCTTGCAGTGGTTTCTCCAGACACTGAACAGAAATTATTAAAACACATTTTTTTCTATCTACGAAGTCGCTCCTTTCCTAGTGTAGGCATGCCAGCAACATTGGTAACCGCGCATGATGCCTCGTCGTCTCCCTGGAAACCCTTTCGGGCGTGGGAGGCTTCTCAACAGCAACCGGTTTCAAGGTCGACATTCCAGAGGTGACGAGGAGGAGGAGAGGCGAGGGAAAGTCGGCGCGCGGGAGCGAACGTCGGACATGCAGCGCCGCGTGCGTGACAAGCGCAGTACTACGCGCCTGTGCAGGCAGACGAATTCGAAGGCAGCGCCACCTGCGCCACCTCGAAAGCAGCGAACTAAAGAACAAATTGCTCTTGCACGCTATAACAAGGTGTCTCATAGCGTTAAGTACGCTTGTAAGACATACATAATAGTTTTTCTCCAGAATATGTATGCCTGCGTGGGCTGGTTCTCGTACACTTGGAAAACGACGAACACGCTGTTGGGTGTCGCTAGCGGCGTTTTTTGCACCACTTTCAGAGCAAAATTCAAATCCTAATTCCTTTTTGTGGGGTGAAAGCGTGCTCGTTGCCGTAAATGTGACGCACGATCTGCCCAATTTTACCGCAATCTTAAAAAATTTTCCGAGCGGTAGACAGTCCCTTTAACGAAAGGTTGTGTGGTCGTTACAGGCTGGATGTCGCATGAACACTGCCTTTAGTACACTGCCTTAACTTTCGCTGCGGCAGACGTTGCATAAACGTACTTTCAGCACGATGTAACGTTTATTACCTAACGTTGCCTCAACGTATCGCACATGCACTCTCCTAACGTTTGAAATGTAACGCTTAGGCAACATCACAAAGCATCGCACTTTGACCATCCGATAACACTGATGGGAACCTTTGGTCTTTTGCACATGCCATTTGGATTAAGGTTTACGTTTGAGCTAGTTGATACGGCTCCACCGGTTCCATAACGGGTTGAATGAGTGCGAACAAGGACAAGAGTGAGATGGACACAGTAAAGCTTCTGCATCTAGCTCTTACCCGTGGCTCTAAGGTTTACTTAGATCACACGTGGCAGAAGAGTCTCACATTGCATTCGGCTTCATAGAAAATTTCATAGATTCATATAAGTTTTATTTGGTTAAGTTTTTAATTAATTTCACCATATCAATAACCACTAACTGGACCGACTACAGCATATTTTCACATGAAAACAGCTCAGCGGGTGCATTAGACGTTTGATAAATTTTTATGTAGGTATCGCAAGACGGAAAACTGAGAATACATCTGCGTAACAGTCTAACATAGCGGAGCCCATCGAAAAATCAAGCTAAATGCACGACACAGCTTGCTGCACCTGTAGGATATTCTGAGAACTTGACGGGGCGAAGTTGACTGGGCCAGTTTCTCCGCTGCAGCAGAGTGCCAGATGTCTTCCTCGCTCGGTGGAAGGGACCACCGAGGCATGCTAATCATAACTAAGGCCTCATTCTCTCCTGCCTGTTATTGCGTTTCGCACAGCTCGTTCGATTGTCAGCAACCACATCGACGGTCTAGTGGTTAGGGCGGCCGCCTCCTAGGGATGCAGAACTATCGTTAAATCGACTATCGATAGTATTGATAGTTTAAAAAAAAGAACCATCGATACTATCGATAGCCCATTTGCGGATAGTTCTAACAGTCACAATAGGCTACTATTCGCAGTACTCGGCTCGTTTCATTTATGAGCAATTTTCTTGTGAATGAAATTACCTGAGTGAAAATGCCGGAATATGTCCACTAAGAAATTAATGCTCAAAACCGAGCAGTCAAACCTTACAAACAAAACTAAGTTCGTGATTTTTTTTTATTTTAAACCACAAAACGCAACATAAATTCGAGGTCTTGCAGTTCCGTGACATGAACGGCTTCCTTGCCGCTACCACTGAACCGTTCAATTTAATTATCATTTGTAAGCCAAGCATTTTGGTGAAGGAACACAAGCATGTGAGATGACAGACGTGATATGAGCTATATACTTTCCTTCCTTGCTTTTTTGCGCCCCGGGGTGGATTGTTTTGTTTCAAATTCTCGGACGGATATACCTTTTCCGTTCGCGATTTCTACTTTGATTTGCTTTGTCTTGCTTTGCCGATCCGTACGTGAAAAAATCTAGTAGGTCCGAAGCTGCATAAGAAGTAAACAAAGAAATGCTGCTGGCGCTGTCCGCTTCATGCTGTAGTAAACAATCTCGAGCTATAGCGCCGCCTTGCCGATCCTGCCTTGGTTATCCCCACAACCATAGACTACGCCCACGGGAAACCAAGTTTACGCGGCGATGAGTTCGCGCAGTTGGTTTTATACTATTGACAATGCTATTGAAATTACAGTCGGTAGTGTACTGTCAATATTACCATCGATAGTGCTATCGATAGTTCTTCGTACCATCGATAGTTCGATAGTGACTGAACCTTCGATAGTATCGATAGTGCTATCGATAGTTCTGCATCACTACCGGCGCCTCCACTGTCGGAGGTATTGGGTTTGGTTCCCACTGCCGCCCGGCACCCACCTGCTTTCCTAGTAGGTAGACAGGCACCGTGACCTGGCGCTCGGTGCTTTGGGTCACCTCCAGTCTCATGAAGGTGGCCACTTTTTTCCACTTTCTTTCCCCCTCCTTCCCCACTGAGTGTTTCGATTCTGTGTCTCAGCTGTGTCCTCAGCTGAGACGCAATTACCGTGCAGTTCGAACCAAATTCTCTTTCCAAAATAAATGTATCTCTAACGGTCCGAGAGTAAACAGAAAAAGCGGCGAGTCTACGTCAGCGGCCCGTTGAAGGCGGGCGTTTTGATTAGTTTTAATGGCATGCTGACCACTAAAATACTATTTTCGTCCAAACTAGGCATTTTTTTGGCACAAAGCAAGCACTACGACCTTCTTGAATAAGATTTTAACAGTGCTCGTCGACCTAATATTTGCCTTAGCGTCCTTTTATTGAGCAATGGTTATCTTTTGCATTAAATGCATTGTCCATGCCCATTTCTACTTTAACATACGTTTGTTCCCTGGCGCACACCACTCTCATCTAATCCACCCTTCTTATCGCTTAAAGGGATCGCTTAAAGGGATAAGAAGAGTGGAAGAAATCGTACATTTCGTAGTGTCCCAGCGTGCAGCGGTTCCTCCAGAAATTGAGTAGAAATTATTAAATAAAACAGAATTTTTCTTATCTACGAAGTCGTTCGTTTCCTACGTGTACAGACGTCGACAACAATGGTTGCTCGGCACGATGTGTCGTCGTCTCCGCTAGCAACCCTTTCGGGCGCGGGAGGACTCTTCTCAACAGGAAACGGTACCAAGGACGACATTTCCAGAGCTGGCGAGAAGGAGACGTGAGGGAAAGTCGGCGCACTGGGGTGCGTCTCGGACATGCAGCGCCGCATGCATGACAAGCGCAGTATATACTACGCACCAGTACAGGCAGGCGAATTCAAAGGCAGCGCCACTTGCGCCACACCGAAAGCAGCGAAAAAAAGAAGAATGAATGGCTCTCGCAAGCTATAAAAAGGTGTCTCATAGGGTGAAGTACACTTATAGGGCATGCGCACCGCCACGGTGGTCTAGTGGCTATGGTACTCGGCTGCTGATCCGAAGGTCGCGCGATCGAGTCCCGGCTGCGGCGGCTGCATTTCGATGGAGGCGCAATGTTGAGGCCCGGGTGCTGTGCGATGCCAGTGCACGTTAAAGAACCCCAGGTGGTCGAAATTTCCGGAGCCCTCCACTACGGCGTCTCTCATAATCAGAGCTGGTTTTGGGACGTTAAACCCCACATAACAACAACTTGTAGGACATGCGTAATTGTTTTTCAGTAGAATGTGCATAGCTGCGTCGGCCTGTTCTTCTGCATTTCCAAATTGACAAACACGCTGTTGGGCGTAGGTAGCGGCGTTTTTTGCACCACATTCAAAGCAAAATTAAAAACATAATTGCTTCTTTCCTGTGGGGTAAAAGCGTACTCGTTCCCGTATATGCGATGCACGATCTTCCCATTTTTACCAAAATCTAAAGTTTTCCGAGCGGTAGACTGTCCCTTGTAAGGAGTGTGTGGCAGAAGACCCAACCGTAAGGCAGATGATGACGGCACCAACTGTGGCGCCATCTCTCAGCCTTACCGTTGCCTCCTCCGCAATGCGGAGAGTGTTGTCGCAGGTTTTGCACCAGACATCCTTTGTTATGGCAGAGAGCTCCGCACTCCATAGTAGCCACCGGGCATCGATTACAACATGGAAGCACCTGCTGTGGCCTATCATGGCTTTGCCGAAAGAGTTCGCCAATACCCTGTCCAGGCCCTTGAGTTTACTCACAGGCAACAATTTGCTGCTAATGAAGAGCAAAAGGCACATTACGACCACTACAGGCGGCCAGTTACCGTGAAACCCGGTACCCTCACTCTTCTGGACCGCCATTCCCTAAGTAATGCAACAACAGGCGGCGCCCGTAATAGATAATAAAAAAATTTAAAAAAGCATACATCCAAACATGCTTGTATAGGTCTTCGTAACACACCGCTCATCCCTTGCCCGGGGTATTTAGTTCGTTTTTCGTGACCTCATCATGCGTGTCCTACACTACCCGCCAGGCAACCTGCTTTAAGCCTTCACTTCCCAGTCAGTAGCACGTCAAATACTGGACAGCTTACGGCATACCATAAATCCGCTGTGCACAACAGCGTGCTTGTAACAATACTATGGAACCAGATAAGTCCTGTATTTATTTTTTTTTTTTTGCGATTGCGCGGTCTGCAAGAATGACGAACCCCGAGGTCCCTTAACGCTGAAAACCGCAACAGTGTGGTCAATGAGTAATATTAATAATGAACATTCTGAAAAGAGTGACATGCCTCTGACGAAGTTTAAATGTGACCGAGAAAGCGCGCACGACCCTCAAGCTCGCGCGAATGCTGAGCTGCGCGAAGTCATTTCACCACCACACGACGTCATAGATTGCCTGCGGCAGTTGTGCTGACATGCCACAATAGTGCGCGATTGCTCAAGCATGCGCGTAAGTTCCACAGCCTTGAACTGAAATCTCATGAGTGCATTGCCGCAGTGAATGACCGCGCGGCAACGGTTGCCCTTCAGCACGCGGTATCACATGCATGTATTCATCTGTGTAAGACACGAGTAAATTACTACTGTCCCACACAGTTGTACAGGCGCTGTACACACTACTCGTAGCGGCCAAATAACAGGAGTCTCTGCGGAGAGGAATCTCATTGCCTTCCGAGATACAACAAGCTCTGGAGCAGTTTTGTGTTGTCCAATTTAAACTATGGCGGTACGGCAGAGTATGCGGCGGAAATGCCAGGACCATCGGTGTACACGCGCGTTCTTGTACAGCATGAATGTGTCACCACGTCAGCCGTTTCAGTCCTGTAATGAGGCGAAGGACTTCCGCGTAATCCAAGGGATGCGAGGTAGACGAGAAACCTGAAATGTTCTCGATATTTGTTTACCTGTGCTCTCCAGCAGAGACGTGCCGCGGTTGGTATCCCTAAATAATTCCATTCAAGCGTCTAGAGTCCATGGTTCAACTGGCAGAGAACAATCTCTAACGGGTGATGTGTGGAGAAATGGCAGACAGCGACCCCCCTGCAACGCTTTCTGGCGATATTTCTAAAATGTTTTATGACCATTTGTGCAGTGGCAGTCGCACCTGCCTCCCGTCGTGAATGGTTCCTGTAAGCTTTAGTTCTGGGAGTTACTATACACACGGCTTTCTTTGCGAAGCAATGCAGACACTGCGCTTTGACCGCCATGGCGAACTCGGCGCAGCGGCAGCGAGCTAGCCTTGTTTCTACTCTCCTACCTAATGCAAATTTCTATACCTTAGTGCTAGTGGTTAACAAGCATGTGCTCATTTCCTCGTGTAGGACCGATTCCAATTACGCTGCCACCAGTGAGGGACATCAAATTATTGTCACTGCTCCATGCTGCTAGAAATGGCTCTGGTGTTCACTCTTATGTCCACGTAAGCTATCTTCTCTCAACTCTCATTCATTTTACAAAAGACTACGACCCTTATCGGGAAAAAAAGGAGTTATTGAAGCCCAACGAGATAAAAAATCAGCAGCCTTACAAGAAAATCGGTGTGAGCTGGCCTCGTGTGTGTGTTAGACCTCCTAATGTAACGATCGTAGCCATCGTCGGCCTGCCTACACCCACCGCAGAGCAAGGACCTATCCCGTCGATGTTCAATTATACCGGTCCTGTGCTAAATGCGACTACGCTTACCTCGCAAACTTCTTGATCTCATCTACCCACTTAACTTTCTGCCTCCCCCTGCCACGCTTGCCTTCTCTGGGGATCCAACGGCTGTCTTGTCAAGTGCTTCTTTACTAATTTTTTTTGTTTTGTTTTTTTCCTTTTTACGGGCGAAGCTCCTTAGGGTGTGGGTCGTTCCCTCCTCCGTACATAGTATGTAGCCACCTGTAGTTTTATGAAGTGCTCACTAGATGGCGTGATGGCGCCGCGGTGCTCGCTTCATTCAGATGTATGGGAACGCGTAGCATGGGAGTCTGTCTGTCTGTCCGTCCGTCCGTCCGTCCGTCCGTCCGTCCGCCTGTCTGTCTGTCTGTCTGTCTGTCTGTCTGTCTGTCTGTCTGTCTGTCTGTCCGTCCGTCCGAGCGCTGCGGTGCTGCTTAGCTAGTACGTGAATTGATCAATAGATGGCGCGGAGGCGCTCGCTGCGTGCTCTAGTGTGATAGGAGAGCGCTAGATGGCCACACACAGTGTTTGTCATGTCTTTGATGATGTACTGGGGAAGATTCACGGAAGATTCACGGTTTTTACCGATGAACATTCGGAGCTTCGCCCACTCATCATCATTCACTCCGTGGATATGCGTGGATTTTTTTTTCCTTTCTTTCCCGTGAGATGGTGGAACATCCAAGGCATTTATATGGTTCTGATGTGTTTATATTGCAAGCGCGGCTGTGTAGACTAGTCGTTAAGATACTTGCCTTAGGAGTGTGGAAGCCTGAGCTCTAATCCTAACTCAGGTAGCATTTTTCTTTTTCAGTACAATGCACCCTCTACAAAGCGATGGAAGCAGCTAGTGCGCTAGGTAATTCAGTTTCTTCCGCTTGAGGTTGTGAGGGGCGCGACCGGCGTCCGTGAAGGGGGCCCGTTCACATGGCAGCAGCCGGGGCGCTGCAGTCCTATTCCTTCGGCACCGCCGCCTGGCTGGCTCGGCCTCGCTGGCAGCTGCTAGCGCATGGGCTACATAGATATTTGCGCAAAATAGGGATAATTTTGCTTGCTCGATGCGCACCCTTTCTGCGATATCTGTTACGAACAGCAGCAAACGCAATTTTTATTTACGCTGTCCTTTTAGTTTCGTCAAAATCACGTGAAACTGACACATGCGACGCGTTTGGCCCAATATTATGATTGGACTTGTTCATATGTAGCGAACAAAATTCTACGTTTATGTACATGTACCCCTCCGAATATGGTCGTCAGTATATAAATACTCCTCGTGAATATTCCAAATACTTCGTCTAAGTCGCATGTATGCGCATCGCATTTCTATTGTATTTCTTCAGACCGAACGCATGCAGTTAGGCAAGTAAAAAAATGCAGTTAAAAACCACCATAGGGAAACCAATCAATTAAATTATATGAATAATACTGTTTTAGGTAATGAACCAGGTAACACCTTTCTTAAAATTTAGAAAGATATGACGTCGACCTGACCTGGTTTATTCGAGAGAAATGCTACGAACTGTTATGTTTTGGGCGAAGGCCGAGAAAAATCACGCCGCTGGTGGTACCAGAGAACACCCTTCCTGGTAAGGAGCTTCGTTATGTGGTCGGCAGAAATGTTTCAGGAAATTCTGGAAACTTTGTATGTGAATAAGCAGGCATAAGTTATGTGATGGGCGGTTAACTTTATAACGTCTTCTTCACTCTTCCTGTGAAGCTGTACGTATTACGCATGCCTAGCGCCAGTTTAAGTAAACAGCTGGTACACGTGGCAGAACGATAATGTGAGGCACACTCCGTGTTGTGGAGAGCTCCAGAGTAATTTTTGCGTGTTTCTTTTTCAAACACAAAAGTGTTTTATGCCGTGGTCAACCAAGATATCAGTGACATACTTCCGTAACGGAAGCGAATCTCTGAAAAAATGAACATACATTCACAACGACAAAGTTCAATCCTGGCGGACTCCAACCCACCTTCTATTTATTATTTTTTATTATTTACAGATACTAATATGCACAAAGGGGATTTTAACAGGGTTCAAGTGTAATATGTCAGCGTACAAATGCAGGCAACAAAACATAGCAATTTACGGAGTACACTGCCTATACAAACGACATCAGTTTAGATAAACGTGGCAAAAAGAAATGAACGAGGTTACACATGAGCTTGTAGCCCAATCAACAAACGTTAGCAGCAAATAAAGACAACTACGGATGAGTAACTTCTGTATTAGTCAAATTATTCCATTCAATCAGAGTCCTAGGAAAAAAGGAATATTTGAAACAATTATTTTTTGCACGGAATGGTGTCATTGTTAGTTGATGCCTTTGTCTTGTGGCATACCCGGAAGAAAATGTAATTATATCAGAGATGTTAATGTTGTAATGTCCATGCACAAGCTGATATAAGAATTTCTGTCAGGAAACTCGATTGCGCTGTGTTAGTGCGAGCAAGTTGGCTTAGGAGTTCTGTTACTGAGGTACGGGAGAAGTTATTGTAAATGAAGCGAACTGCCTTTCCCTGCACCCGTTCGAGATTTTTTGTGTTATTTTGCGGAAACGGATCCCAGATAACAGCTGCATAATCTAGTATTGGGCGTATAATTGTTTTGTACGCTAATAAGCGAACGGGAGACGTGGACAGCTTTAATGCTCCCCTAAAAGAAATTACGATAGGCATTAGTGGTTAGTTTATCGATGTGCCGATTCCGTTTGAGGACTGCTAGTTATTCACAGGCCAAGGTACTTGTATTCTGTTACTTCAGCTAGAAAAATATTGTTAACCGAGTAATTGGAACTAAGCTTATTTTTTTTTTGTGAGTAATGCACATAAAAACACTTTTCTCAGACTTCACTGACATCTGCCAATCTTCACACCAGGCAACTGCCTGGCAAAACCTTCATCCAGCATTTGCCGAGAGGAGCTGGAATTCTTCTGATACACCACTGCAACATTGTTCATATGGGAAACAGATGGGACTTATATGCTGACTATAGCTCTTTGAACTGTTTGTTTACTATTTTTTTACTGCAGCCGAACTGCAACCATACTGTTTGTTTACTGGAGGTTTAAAAGGTGCTGCATGGCTTGTTTATTGTATCGATGTGTTGTTTGTTCCATGCTATATAGCCAACAAGAAGTTTGTGTTCATAAAATGATCTATGTTGCGTGAAATATTTAGCATTACAGTAATATTTGACGGCTTTTGTGCATCAGTCGAGCTGCGCTAGTTGTCTTGTTACAGTTATATGCTATCGTTTCACTCTGTATAACGGATTCCTTGGTCATGGTTAGATTGAAGAAATGCGTGATGATCCTGTAACCCACTGATTACTCGTGAGCACTGTAAAGGCTGACGTAGTACATGTGAACGGGTACAACCGAATGAGGGTTCAAGGTACAGGTAAACAGCGATGGAGGCTTCAGCGAAACAAATACGTCGTTAGCTTACAGAAGTTTCAAAAGTCCTCGTTGGTGGACCAGCTCACTAAAGTTTCGTATTTGTTAATTTTCTTTTTCAGAGTATATGCACCGAAAATATGTTCCACATAAACACGTACGTTAATAAGCTCTTTCTCTACCCTGGTAGCGTAAAATGCACTTTTGTGTATTACGTTCTGTTCGATGATCCTGAGTGAGTATCGGAATATTCCACGCGCAATTCCTTATGGAAGTAGTCTTAGCCATGCGTAAGCAGTTGCTACTAACCGGCTGTTGATTTGCTTGAGTGCGCTGCAGCGCATGAGCCTACTTAGCGCACTCTTTATTACCGATGTCGTCCTCAATCGTGTACTTGTAATGCCCGCATTTGAGGCTGCGCTGAATCTCCCTTGCAATGCTGTTGTGAAGCGGCGTGGCCAGGGCGTTTATATCCCTGCCTTCATCGATGTCTTCAGATAGCTAATGAGCTATCCGGAAACCCGTAAGGATGGAGTAACGTTTATGAAAGGGGAAATAGCGTCCACCACGAACCAGGACAAATTTTTCGGCAACTAAGAGGCTGTCATTTCTCTGGAATCCGTATGGATTTCACTTGTACTTTTGCGCTGCAAACGGGTGTATTCCCATTTTTTTTTCCATTAATAAATGTCTTCAGATTGCGGGACCGTACATTTTACACCGAGGTCTGCCTAGGTTGTTTTTATTTATAATTTGTTCCTTTATATGCACTCTTCGGCCGCCGAGGTGGTACGCTGGTTGTAATGCTCAGCTGCTTGCCCGAATGGCCTGGGTTTGAACCCGACCCCAGCGGTCCCATTTTTGTTGAAAGCGAAGATGCTAGATGTCCTTGCGATGTAAGTGGACGTTAGAGAACATGAAGTGTTTTTTGCAGAGCCCCGTAAAAAGGCCTGGTTCATAATAGGGGCTTAGTTTTGGGTCGTTTAACCTTAGCAGTTAATATATATGCCCTACGCGAGATTCGGCCACTTCGGTATCTGGTTGGCAAAAAGAAAGTGTGTGGAGCAAGGAACTGAAGGTGCTACTTCGCTTACAGGAACACACTAGGAGCTACAGCAGCAGACAGACCCGCCATCAACGCGTATGCATCCAAGGCGTGTCACCAAATTACCGGAAAGTTCAGTATCTCCGTGCCTCATAACTTAAGACGCGATGTCAAATTTATATAAGAGAATATAACAAACAGGGAAAGCGCGCAGTGGTTTCTCAAGAGAGTGAGTAGAAATTACTAAAACAGAATTTTTTTTTCGTCTGCGAAGTCGATCCTTTCCTGCGTGCCAAGACGCCGAGAACAATGGTTACTGGACGTGTCTACCCGAGCCACCCTTTCGGGCGCGGGCGTCCTCTTCCGAACAGGAACCGGTTCCAAGGGCGACATTACACACGTGACGAGGAGGAGATGCGAGGGAAACTCGGCGCGCCGGGGTGCTCCTCCGTATGGGATTTCTCACAATCTCAAAATCTCCTTACATCGTCCTTGCCGACACACAGCTTGAGTAAAGAAACAGCCGTGCTCTGGAGCTGCTTTCGCGATCTCTTCCCTTTTCCGAAGGACGCGAGGTAGTCAGAGACGAGAAGGTGCTTGGAACTGACTCCAGCATAAGCGGGCAAAATGTACCCGACGGCGTCTTCCCGCAGGTTTTTTTTTTCTGACACTGTCTTACGGGCACATTAATAATTGGGGCACGTAAACTCGCAGTGATGGCGCCTGCAGGCATGCACATGACAGGCGAAAAACTACGAGCCAGTACAGCCAGACCAATTCAAAAGAGCGCCACCTGCGCCACGCCGAAAGCAGCGAAAAGAACGAATTGCTCATTCACGCCATAAAAAGGTGTGCCGCCGGGTGAAGTGCACTTATTAGACATAAATGTTTTCCAGCACAATATGCATGCCTGCGTGGGTTTCTTCTGTTTCACTTGGAAATGGATAAAGACGATGTTGAGTGACGCTAGCGGCTTTTAAATGCGGAGCATTTCTTAGTCGCACGATGTCGCGCTTCGGCGTCGGCGGCGCCGTCAGCACCCCCATTGCGCATGCTCGGCTCGTCTCGTGCCGGCCCACCGGGCGTTCAGCAAGCCGAGCATGCGCAGTGGGGGGTGCGGACCTCTCCCCCGTACTCCTCTCCCTCGAACGCGGGCGGTGTGTATATAAGCGGCGGAGCGCGCGTTCGGAATTCAGTCAAGTGCGTCTTTGCGGACCTCTCCCCCGTACTCCTCTCCCTCGAACGCACGAGAAGCAGCGGCGAAACGTGAGCAGCGAGCCTTAAGACCCCAGGTACGTGAGCTAGAAGCGGCGCGCAAACGTCGTCAACGAGACACGGCTCCGGACGCCGCTCGTGGACGCAAGCGCCCACTTTGGTGCCGTCCAATACAACGACGGCACCAAGCAATAAAGACACACTTTAACTTTACACTCCTTGCCTTCGCTTCTCCTTCATTCAATAAATAAGAATAATAAAGACCAAATAACAATTAAGCATTCCCAAACCATACCCGATTACGCAACATTCACGCGATACCCCTACCACTCTGCGACGCCTTTACTCGAGTTCCCCCGTGGGAAGATGCGGGCGGAATTTTTTTGGCACTACTTTCAGAGCAAAACGCAATTCCTTGTTTTTTTCCAGGGTAAACGCGTTCTCGTTCCCGTAAATGTGACACATGATCTTTTCATTTTTACCACAACCCAAAAAAGGTTTGCCGGTCGGTAAATAGTGCCTTTAACATGGCCTGGGGGAAGCGCTATTATACGCTAGTCTAAATGCAATGGTCTATTTCCGGCTTTCAGTTTAAGGTCCGTGCTTACTGCTCACATGCATCGGTGCATGTGTTCACCTTTTTAGTGCCATATCTGAAGGACAGACACTATGTTGACTATTTTAACAAGGAATGGGAAAGCGCCGCATTTGTTGCAGTTGTAATAGGCGAGCGCAAAGCTGTAGTAGACATATCCGGGATAAGTACGGTGCTCCCTGAAAAAAAAAATAGCCTTGTTTTAGGATCATTTACTTTGGATACTTTTTTG
>JABSTT010002961.1:0-35200 GCA_013339685.2 Hyalomma asiaticum
TTCATTGTACTAACACTATTAATTCGGCCAATAGAATAACGGCGGACTCAGAAAGGCTTAATTCATCTGTGTATAAGAAATCAGTTATGTCACAGATGTAATTTCAGGAATTCTTACTTTCGGCATTAGTGATCATCTGCCAGTCTTTGTTTTTGTACCAAGACGCAAAGAAAAGAACTGCCGTGAGCGCGATGCTCTTTTGTTGAAAAGAAATTTTAATAATGAGGCACTGGATACTTTTCGCTCAATGGTCGAGAGTATAGAATGGACGGATGTATGCAATGAGAGAGATCCGAACTTATCCTACGATTCTTGCAAAATGTCAAACACTCGTATGATATTACCTTTCCACTACATTCAGTTAAAGGTCACCGAAAATCTAGAAAACCATGGTTACTCCCGTGAGGTATACCACAGAATTCCAATTAGGGATAGATTATTTGATACTTTCATTCGTCTAAAAGATCGAAAGATACTCCGGGAACTATGCAATAATGAGGAACAAGCCTAACTCGGATCTTCGGAAAGCTCGCACTCAGTACTACAAGGATATGTTTGCGTCGATATCAGGTGACACTAAGAAAACATGGGGTGAAATTCGAAAGCTGAAAGGCCTCTGAAACAGTGTGATCCCTAGCATACTTATCTTTGATAATCTGCAATATACCAATTTCTCACAGGTGAACAAAATTAACAATCACTTTTTGCATGCGGGTATTGCAAATAACACTCGCATAAGCAATTCTACAAAGGTGCTATGTTGATATATATCATCTGACAGTACCAACCCGATGTGTTGCTTCGTGCATTCAACATGAAATCTTTCATTTAATCAAATCTCTGAAAACAGAGTAGCGAAGCTCGGTTTGATGAGCTCAAAGCGAGACCGATCATTTAATGTTGCTGATATATTTGTGCCCCTCCGAGTCATATATGCAATAGCGCACTCGTTACCGGGATTTTTCCTGGTAGTATGAAAATAGCCAGAGTAGTAGTTTTCCACAAGAGTGGGTCCTTCAAAGACCTAAACAACTGCAGACCAATATCTGTGCTGCCTCCTTTTTATAAAGTATTAGAGCTAATTTAAAGATAAGATTAACCAGATTCATGGATCAAAAGGATGCACTTGTTGACCACCAATTCGACTTGTTTTCGCAAGAATAAGTCTACAGAGGAGGCAGTGCTGAGTGTTAAAGAAGAAATAGTAGACTATTTTGGAAAGAAGTTCTATACTGTCGGACGTTTTTGCTTGACTTCACAAAAGCTTTCGAATCTATAAATCATCAGATTTTGCTTCAGAAACTTCCTCTATATGGAATTACAGGCGTTACCATAGATCCTTATTTATAGTTATTTTTCAGATAGATTTCATTATGTCAGCCATAACAGTATATGCTCAGAGATGAAGCAAATAATTTGGGGCGTACCTCACGTGTCCATTCCGGGTCCCCTACTTTTATCATTTTTACCAATATCGTGGATATACCGCTTAAGCCTGAAATTGTCTTCTACGTCAACGATACCAGTTTATTTTTCTCTGGTCATCATTTAGCTGACTTGGAAACAGCGGCAAATGATTGGTCGCACGTGCTTCTGATTTGGTTGTCTCTCAAGCAGCTTCAGTTAAATGTCTCTAAAACTAAAAAATTGACAGATCCCGTGTGCAGTGGGAATCAAGGAAACGTGAAGCACGCATAAGGAACGTAAACTGGATCTGCACTGTCGTCTGGATATACCGATTTTGGTACATATGAATCAACGAAACGGCCGCAAGAGCACCAAGACTTTGGCATGCAAACCATGCCGCTCATGACATGCATGTCATCATTTTCATAAGGACAGAAAGTTGAGCGAGTTGGTAGGGTCCATAGTTAAAAGTAGAGGCGTGCAAGACACGGACACAAGGGGAGAAATGAACAACACGAATGCCGACTAACAACTGATGAAGAGCACAGAGGCAAAAAAGAAAGAAGACACACAGCTTATCTGCGCATGCTCGGAATGCTAGCGCCACCTGTCTACGCGATAGACAACTGCTAAGGCATTCTATCTCCTCTCTGTTTAAGCTAATCGACGGCTGGCTCACGCACGCACTTCCACTAATACTGATATGCCAGGCCTCGACCAATCAACGCGTCTCTTCATTCTTATGTCTGTACAGGATCTCGGTTTCGTCTAACTCGGGCGTGCAGCTACAGACATAGCAGTGCAAAGATAGATTAGACGGCCTTCTATGTTCAATTAATCCTTCTATGTTCAATTAATGCGATCTTCTATGTTCAATTAATGATCGATTAACTGAACATAGAATGGCGCCTATCGTGATTGTGAAGAATAATGGATCTAGCCACTCGGGTTCCAAGCGCGCTTGTCCCACGCTTGAAAGGCGTTGGTTCGATCCCCATCGCGAACAAAGTAGTCTCTATTCAGACAAATTACTTGACTTTCTTGAGAGGAAAAGCTCCACATATCTGGAGGCAATCCGAATATTTATCAACCTGCTTTTGTTTATTCCTTGCATCGATCGTGTTAGGCCGACACCATGTCCCTAACACGATCAATGCCGCAAAATAATTGCCTGTTTTAGGAGCTGTTAAGGCGCTCTTGATGCGCCCACATACCCGGCGGTTACCATATTTGCGACGAAGCCAGAGTGAGTGACGACAGCGCCTTTAGGGAGCCCTGTTGTGCCTGATGTGTAACAGATGCCCAGCACGCAGTTTCTTGGGTCTTCCACAGGAACCTCACAGAAGGAATTCGCTTCGAGCTCGGGAAACGCCGCAGTTGATGCAAATCCTTCTGTAGCACCCATAGTGAAGAGTCCCTGCAGAAGCAGTTCGTTAGTGTCATGATCGAAGCAGTCCTATAGATACGTACGCTACCTTCAGTTGCAGCGACGATGCCGCCTTCGCTGATTTCTTAGCAAACCTGTCCTCGGTGAGAATGTGCGTGCTGTCGCTGTCCTTTAGTTGGTATCGCAGTTCACCTGATACAACCACCAAGGAGAGTGCGATTAACTTATGTGCTCATAACTTATGTGCTTATGTGCTGGGTGGGTAGGAAATGGCTAATACAATTTGTGGTTTTTCAGGTGCCAAAGTGAGAGACGCCGTAGTGGAGGCTCAAGAAATTTTGACTGCCTTGGCTTGTTAACATAAATTGACATCGCAAAACACACAGGCTTCTACTACTTTCGCATTAACCGATTGTGCGACCACGACAGCATGGTTTGAACGCGAGTCCATAAGGGCCCAAACTCAAGTTTGCGCAGCGCCGTTTGCCACTCGAGCGGAGACAGGTGGAACCATCGGTCGCTCTCGTATGTGTTCTGCATTGCGCGAGCGGGAAAACGTGTTTCTGGAGGCTTTTACCTCGCGTTTCCCGCCCGGGCGCTGAAGTTTTTTGTCAGTACGAAAAGCAAACACACAACACAGATGCTTTTCGCGCTTTCACAGCAGTTTAGAAAAGAAAAAGGAATAGCTAAGAACTTTCCGCCAAAAGGTACTGTTTCTCTGGAAGAGACGGTCAACGGCAGATCGCAAATTGATGTATTGCTTCCACGCGCGGTACCTTGATGTCATTTTTGTAGCGTTAGCTACACTGGCCTAGCCAAGCCCGTTTCGCGCGGCACTTCAAGAGCCGTGTTGCGCATGCGCAAGGATCAGTGATGTCACACAGCTTGCGCAGCGGAGCCACCGGAGCCAGCACCTCTCGCGCACTCCGCCGCCGCCGCGCGCGACTCGCCGCCGCCGGTCTGCGCAATCCAGAGGAGTGACGTCGTAGCCGTGGTAGACGCACTGGCGCCGGCGCGCGCTGGCTGTGCAGTCGCCGTCTGACACTGCGCTGGAGCCGCTACGCTTCTGACTGGCGTTGCCAGTGTGGTATAGCCATGGAGAAGGAGAGCGCAAATGCTGCTCAACAGCGCAGAAGAGCGGAGAAGCTTAACTCATCGGATCCCGAAGTAGTTGCCTTTGATCCACCATTAGCACCATTGATCTTGTCTATCAGAGACAGACAGACAACTCCAAATACTGTGTTGCGGCCACAGAGACGGCAGCGTGTTACTTCACTGATCACCGAGCCGTCTTTGTGGCAATAGAGAAGCAACGTGACATTGAGCAAAAATAAATATACATGTGCCACATAATACGTATACCGCGTGTGTGTCATTGGAGCAGCAGTAAGCATGACAATCAAGCTAATCCTAGACAATCTAGACAACCAGGAAAGCTAAGAATAATCAGCTGAACCTTTGCTAACGCTACGTGTATCCTGGCATAGCCGAGCTAAGCCACTGCAACATTTTTTTCTAACATAAGGTGTCACCAATAATTAACGCGGAGAAGCGCGATGGCCAAGCTTATTTTAACAGAAACTGCATATGTCAAGCGACAGTGCATGCGGTAAATATTCACCTTATATTTCGAAGTGTGTGCGCTGGGTACCCTTACAAAATGCCTGTTTACATTGAGTAAACCACCTATTAACTTTCTATTGACTGTACTGACAGTCTGCAGACATTTACACTGTAGTAACACTTATTTGTAGAACGTCTAAAGGCCTACTCCTTACTTCTGTGTAAAGAATTTTTTAGCTAGAACGTCTAAGGACTTCTATCTTACTTCTGTATAAAGACTTTTTTAGCCATCACGTATAAATACTTCCGTCTTAATTCTGTATAAAGAACGTTTTAAATACATAGTCAAATGGCTTCTTTCTTACTTCTATATAAATACTAATTTAAATGCACCGTCAAATTGCTTCAGTCTTATTTTTGTATAAATAATTTAAGCACACCATCAAATTACTTCTTTCGGACTTTCGCATAAAGAACTTTCTTTATCTCAAAGTGAGAAGTCGTAGAACCTATACACTGAGCGATTGTTCGATATTTCCCGCAGGACATGATGACTGTAGCTGCACGTTGCCTGAACACAAATTATATGTCGCCTACAAGTGCATCTGAGCTAAGTTGTTCGCAACGCGTAGTGTAAGCTGATTTTGCACTCACAAATAACATGCGAGATTGTAATCAAACTTCCATTTGTCAAGATAACTAGTATAATTGAAAGAGCCCGCAAGCACTGTTCTAGTGGGTACTTCTAACGTCTTTCCAGACTTTCACCTTCACGTATACTCTCTTTGATCTGTCGTGAAAACTAACAGATGACACACTTCTTTGATACGGTCGTCTTGCACAAAGATTCAAAGATCATCACTCACCCCAAAAGGGTCCAAGCTGACCCCGAAACGTTCGTTTTTTTTTTGCGTTTCAAGTAAAAGAAGAAAGAAACGAAGCAGAGGCCTACGCTAGTGTCGTCTCGTTTGAACACTAACATTATTTTGCTTAACGAGACAGATTTGTGGCAGCTGTTAACGTTTATTATGTTTTTTGCTTGCTGGCAAAAAAGAAAAAGACAACGTAAAATAGTAACAACAGCTCATCTTGCTACCAGCACAGAGCAGTGAATTGCTATCGCACATAAGCTGGTACAATCTCATAATGGGGTAATTGCGCGGCTTTCATATTTCTCTAATTGCCGCAGACTGCCTTTTCGTAACCATCTGCCGCATAAAAGGCCTTGTGAAGACTGTGTTTAAGGCTTTGCGCAGGCTCATTTTTTCCGAGCATTTACTTTGTGGATCGCACGCTCTTAACATGCACGGCTAGCTAATTTCCTTGTGTGTGCGCGTAAATATAAACCACATGCGTGTAGCTGTCAAGCGTGGCAAGCGCACTTGTTTCAATGATGTCAAATAATTCTGCCTTCTCAAACAGTTTGAGAAGGCAGAATTATAGTAATAGTAGCAATAGCAGTAATACTGCATGTGAAGCAAAAGAGAAAAAAAAACGCGCATCGAAGACTTCGTGGATGTCAGTTTTCCTCAGCAGTGGTAAAACCAACTGAGGTCCTTCAAAACAAACTTCCAAACCATGCCGAAAGGCAAGCAACGATTCCACATGCTGCGTGCACAAAATTGCTGAACCAGCACTACTAGTTTGCAAGGAGGAACAAGTCCGGCAGACCCCCGACCATCCCCCCCTCCCCCCCCATGATGCGGTTACTAGAATACCCATTGTGCCGAAACTCTCATTCCACTGTTGGCGCGCAGCGAGGAAAGGGGCGTTGAGCGAGGTAGAACGGCGTGCACGTGCTGTGTCACCGGTCTGGCAGTTTTGCGTCGACATGCTGAATGCGCCGTGTGTCGGGGGATTCCAGCCCAAGCCGTTGAGTTTTTCGACTTGTGTGAGCTCCTGGATATATTCTTCGATATGTGTGAGTGCGTGGATATGAGTGGTCCAAAACTATGCGGTGTTGCCGAAGGGCGAAGCTATTAGGATGTGCTTTAGGCAAGAAAACCGACACCCGGTACAAGGTCTCCACTGTTTTAGGCCAAGATCACTGCAATCTGCATACAGCAAAGACAAGGCCAAGGGGTAACTAATGCTGCGTCTCGTTGGATTTTTGTTACATCTTCTGACCACGCATGAACCATTTCCTGTTTTCTTGTATGTTCTGTTAGTGTGATGCGCTTGAATATTTTCTTTTGCTCACATACTTCTATTTGTTTTCGATCAAGGAGGCTTATGTGGTAAGTCTTCCTGCATAATTCCTCGTATAATTCTCCTCGTTGATATACGTTCAGCCTAGCAGTGTGCACGTGTGTAGCTCCGTATGCTGATGTATAAGTGCGAAGCCTATCTGACAGCACATATTGCTTATGATACAGTGCCACGTGTCTGCGGTTGGTAGTAAATTAGTACTGGAATGAATTTTCAAGCTAAATGACACTGCCTTTTTTGTTTTCTTTTTATCAATTAATGAACTTTCTTATAGTTGAAATACTCGCGAAGAAATCCTACTTCTATGCGAATGTGTTTGTGAGGCTAAAGAAGATTTGCTTATTTTAATCATCTATTTATCTAGCCACCCCGTGCTAAGTAGAGGCTGCTTTACGTTCCCTATTTTAAGGTTTACTACGTAATGCGCTTGTCTATTGTTCTTACCGCGGTGTACTATTGAAGGATAATAAATTATTCAATTTGCTACATCTTCGTATGTATTTTGCCTACGACTGGTTGTACCACTCGTTCACACATACTGGCACAAGCTGTCACGGGATATGTTGGTAGACCGTTCTGAGAATGAACAGTGTGTGCATCAACACGCCTCACTAGACATATTACCCAATTATTAAAAAGGTAAACTGAGACAAATGTTCGTAGATGATCCACAGAAAGCCTACAAACATTTAGGCAGTATGTTCCTAGGGCGTCAAAAGACAAATGTTCATAGGCCACTGGTAGAAAGTAGGCAAACGGCCTGTGAACAGGTGTCTGTGTACTACTGGTGGCCAATTGTTTCTAGAACACCAACAAGCAGTCAGTAAGGAAGTACACAGACCTTTGGTAGACATTCTGTTTGTTGTTGGTAGGTTCTAGTAAAAATTGTCTGTACACAGCCAAATTAATGTTGCTAGAAATTTTTCTAAGGGAGATTGCTCTGTTAGCTTCCCCATCTGTCGATCAGAAGCTGATAAAGGTTTTCGAGAACACGGTAGCAGGCAGGGTGAAATATTCAAAAATTGCGCCAGTAAATTTACAAAAATTCACCGGGCGCGCTTCAAGGACGCAACCATATTGGCAATGTTTATTGTTGTTTTGACCATGTTAGGTGTACTTTCAACGAACTGACGTAATTATTTTATAGTTATCCAACTTGTAAACCGTTGCGGTAAATGCAAAATATTCAATTGGGAAATTTTACAGCATGGTAATTTTAGTCGTGATAATGCAAGTTAATAATAATAGGTGCAGTTACATTATATTTGTGGGCTCCTAAAATGATGCGGGAGATTTGAAAAAGCAACAGGTGACAAGGCGCTTCCACATCTTGTCATTAGCGTTCTCAAACGTGCTAGACAGGACAATAGGACTGTCATGGGAGAAGTGCGCGCCTTTGGTGTTTGTTGCTGTGGCGAATCCGCAATGGAGACAGCGGCCACAAACAAGAGCCGGCTCAGCACGTGAGCCGGTGAGGATGACAACGACGAGAAGCTGTCTCACGAGGCTAGAAGAAGAAAAGGAGAAGAAACACGGAGCGTGGCGCGTGGAGCGTACACGTGAAGCGCCATGTTGGAGGGAGAGGCAAGGCGGCGTTCCACCAGCGCGGACGTGGCAGAGGAGCTTTCCGCCGGAGCCACGGTCGTGGCGTAGTCCCGAGTGCCTGGCGGGTGCCAAGTGTCGGGGTGTATGGTTACGCTTGGCAAGGAGCTCCTGACATCGTCTCCTTCCGACGCCTGACGAGTCGCCCGAGCTTCCGACAGCACCGTCGGATGTAGGCCGGAGCGCTGCCCCGCCGAACGAGAACCTGGCGAGGAGTTCCGCGACTCTGCGCGTCCTCGGCCCGTCTCTCTCTTCCTGGAGGACCAGGAGAAGTAGCACTGTTGGGTGCAGGCCCGAGTGCTGCTTCATTCCGTCGAATCACGAGTTGGAGCGCGAGCCTTCCCGTGACTCCGGTGCCCGCCGTCTGCGCACCTGGCCGGCATCACACAGACGCCATTGTCGACGCAGCTCCACTCACCGACGAGGTACAGCGACGACCTCTAGCCCACGACGACGCTTCCCCTGCTTGCACTTCTCCCGCGCCAGCCGACAGCCTCGGTGAGACTGTTCCGAACTCTGACTTTATTCGCGTGTTTGTTTGTGTTTCTTTCTCCATGTCCTGAAGTGCTGCGTTCCTTTATTCACTTGTAGTTAGTTTGATCCGTGTTGTTGTTTGTTGTTTTCTTTTTATAAAAATCTTCGCAGAAAACAGCCTCGCCATCTTTCTGAACGCGTTGCCGTCGTCAGACGCGACGTGCGTTCACATTTAATTTCCAAGAGCCCCATCACAAGGACACGCCACAAGCGTGTAGATAAGATGTGGCCACACCTTACGCTCTCTCGGTTTGTCTACCGGTGAGGTCTACGTGCATCATAGGTTACTCTTGGTATATGTTCGAAGGTGCTGATGTCACTGAAGGCAAGTAAGCGCCTAGCCACGTCGAACATTCAAATCTTGCGCACTTTCTTTATAGGGTCCTGCAACGCTTTTCAGAACAAAGCTGTTTGGCAAATCACACCTTGTCCGGCGAACTAAAGAACTATCATCTTCATTAGTTCAGATCCCTAAGAGTATGCCTGCACTTCTACGCAAAGCCCACTGTGCAGTGTTCACACACGCGCTTCTTTCGTGTCTTGCGCACCTGACCTGAGCTCACTGATACATTTGCAAAACTGCGGCTGGCGGCCGCAAGCAGAAAAAATTGGCCGCGTATCTCAGCGCTTCGCTGCAAATGTCGTCGAAAGACGATAGTCTTCTACCGGCCGTACTACATGAGTCCCAGTTCGCGTGTTTCTATTTCCCCGAGGAGTCGCGCAAGCGAGAGGGAAAACGAAGAGACGCGAGGAGAGAAAGGGACCGGCCGGAGTGGCGGGCGGCCGTTCCGCTGCCTTGTGCTACCCGTCCGGCACGAGCGTTAGAGTTACTCTATATGCTACCGTAGGTAGCAGAGTTGCGCGTAGGTCCGCCATCTTGGCCAGCAAGCAACCAAAGCCATGCGGTGAAGCCACGCTCAGTTTTTGCAGGCGGCATCCGCAATCGAGCATGGGAAGTTGTCCAGCGCTCGTAGAACGCTTTGAAGCCTAATAGCAAATAAAAACGCAGCGACAGCTTAGTGACGAGACAGATTAAAGGCGTTGCTCTTTTTAACACGCGCCACGAGATGCAGAACGATAAAATGTTGTCAGGTGTGTGTGTGTGTGTGTGTGTGTGTGTGTGTGTGTGTGTGTGTGTGTGTGTGTGTGTGTGTGTGTGTGTGTGTGTGTGTGCTTCACTCTTCGCAACTTTTGACTTGACAGCGTGTGTACACATTGGTTATTCCAGGCGCACCGGCAAAATGCAGCATTCATTTTCCTTGGTGGTTAGTATCGCACTGAGCAGTTTTCAAGCCGAAACCGCATGTATAGGTTTATCCGCACGAATGCGACGCGATACGAAATGGGCCGTCGCGCGATGGGTCACATGGTCGGTCACTCGGTTATTGGAAATCTAGAAATGATCGCTTGTCATACAAGCGAAATCCAGCCGTAACAAGCCGGTTCATGTTGTACGTAAGAGATGTCCTGCCGGTAGCCACAGAAGCCCGCTTGCAAACAACTGTCAAGGCTATCTAACACCGAAATAAAACTATAACGCAATGCCAATTTTCACGGCTTCACGGCAAAACAGTTCCGACAGAAATGCTGCGGGGCTAATCTCTGGCCACTGGGAAAACGTAATAAAAAATATCACTTTCTCAGCGCTTCGAGTTGTCCCGCAACATGCGCGTCTTGAAATCAATGCTCGGAACGCGCTCCAACGCAGACAAAAGTTCCGCTGCGGCGGCGCTGAGAAGCACAAAAATTGGCCTGAACATCACCTTCTCTGCAATGATCATTTGCTTCGCAGCTGGCGGCGTTTGGAAAACAAACGCGCAACTCTTTATGCTAGCATAAATATACAGTAACTCTAACGGATGGATGGATGGATGCTATGAGCTTTCCCTTTGTAACGGGGCGGTGACATGTGCGCCACCAGGCTCGTAAGAAGATTTAAGAACTTTTTTTTTTCTCTCCTTTAATTTTCCTCATGCCTTTTAAACTTACTTCAATCAAATCGATCATGCCATATCAAAAACGGAATTTCATAGCCCAGTTCCCTGCCCTTTATGGCAGAAATTCCATATTTTTCCCTATAATTATTTTTGTCCGTTCTCTCTAGTTTTCTGCCACCAGTATTCTAACCGTCTCTTACTTATTTCAATCGCGGCTATGTTCAGCTTCCTGTTGTTCGCCCTAAAACCCAAGGCTTCATGTAGGGTGGTGCCCAAACGTACACCTGGGTGGATATTTCCGCATTCAATCAGAACATGCTCTGTCGTTTGCCTATCTTCCTCACAGCATGTGCATTTTTCTTCTTCTTTACTGAATTTCGCTTTATAAACACGCGTTCTAAGGCAGCCCGATCTCGCTTGAAACAACAAAGCGCTTCCTCTTGAATTATCATAAAATGCCTCCCCCTTTATTTCGTTTTTGCCCTCTCGGTAGTTATTCAGAGTCGGTTTTTTTTCCATCGCTGTCCTCCAGTAAATCTTCTCCGCCTCTCTGACTTTTCCCTTTACGCTCTTTGTTGTCGGTTCTCTTAGAGCCGTATATTTACTGGTGAGCCTCCTAGTTCTCTTTCTCCACTGCGTGTCAACGCTCTTTCTATATAAATAGCGGAACACCTTCACTGCCCACCTAACCTCTTTCATATTCCTTAGCCTTTCTTCAAACCTTATTTTGCTCTGCGCTTCCCTTGCCTCAAAACTCGCCCATCCCATATCCCCCTTTACAGCCTCGTTTGTAGTTTTCCCGTGAGCACCCAACGCGAGGCGTCCCACAGTTCTTTGATTCACATCCATTCCCGATTGTATCTCTGGCCTCATGCACACCACTGAGTTCCCAAATGTAAGCCCCGGTACCATTACCCCTTTCCACAGACCCCTAAGCACCTCGTACCTATTGTGTCCCCATAACGCTCTGTGCTTCATTATTCCTGCGTTCCTCTTTCCCTTTGCTGCCAAGGCTTTTTCCTGTACCTTCATGTATCTATCACCCTCATTTACCCATACGCCAAGGTACTTGTATTCGCTTACTCTCGGTATTTCTTGGCCCTGTATGGATACCGCCTGGTCGTTGGGATCATTGAATACCATCAATCCGCATTTTGTTACACTAAATCCTGGTCCTAGATCCTCGCCTTCCTTCCCGCATATATTCACCAGCCGTTGTATATCATCTCGACTGTCCGCGAATAAGACAATATCATCAGCATAAAATAAACCCGGAAGCATCTGCTCAATCATCACGCCGCCCTGTTTGTGTGACAGATTAAAACCAATGTGGCTATCTCCTAGCGCTTTTTCCATTCTAACCATGTACAGCATGAATAACAGCGGCGACAAAGGACATCCCTGTCTCAGCCCCTTGCTAATATCAACGTTCTCTCTGCTACTTATTCCTTCCCATTCTATGCAAACTGTATTTTCTCGATATATTTCCCTCAAAAGCTGTACACAATCGTCGCCTATGCCCATTCCTTCCAAAATTTCCCACAATATTTCCTGATTAACATTGTCATACGCCCCATTGATGTCTAGAAAAGCGACATACAACGGCCTCCTTTCTATTTTAGATATTTCTATACACTGAGTAAGAACAAATAGGTTATCGTCTAAACGCCTGTCTACTCGAAATCCATTCTGAAGTTCTCCCAAAATATTGTCACGTTCTGCCCAGGCTTCTATTTTTAATTTTACTGCTTGCATAGCCATCCTGTATAGTACCGATGTAATGGTTAGCGGTCTATACGAGCGAATGCTATTCTTTTCCCCCTTGCCTTTATAGATTAAGTTCATTCTGCTTTTTCGCCAACTGTCCGGTATTTGCCTCTCCTGTAAGCATTTTTCTACGGCTTTCAATAGCGCTTCTTTAGTGTTCTGTCCTAATTCGTTAATGAGGCTAACGGGGACCTCATCTAAACCCATAGCAGTGCGCTTTGGAATTTTTCCTTCGGCCTTTTTCCAGTTGGAATTCTCAAGTTCTAGCTCTTCCTTAGTTTCGCTCTCCGTCATGGTTTTATCCACTGGGGGAATCTCTTGGACGATCTTTTTAAACGAACCGGCTGTTACCTTCTGGATGTAACCCAACGCTTCGTACCCTTCCAATTTATTTCCTCTTTCATCAACAATATGTTGTTGCAATGTGGCAGACTTTTTACCTAGCGCTTTTATGTGGTTCCAAAATATCCTAGGCGCGTCCTTCTTTTTGTCATGAATTTCTGTAACCCAGCGTTCGCTTTCACCTTTAATTTTTGCCTCGACCAATTTCTGTACAATAGATTTTTTCTCTAAATATATTTCCCATCTTTCCGTGACTTCGACTTGCGGCCGCTTCTCCCTTTTTGCCTGCCTGTGCTCCCTTCCCTTACGAAAATCGATTTAGAGTTCCTTTAGAACTCCTAATGAGTTCCTATAGGGTCTAAAGGAACTCAAAAGGAACTCGCCATGTATAGAATGTTTTCCATAGGACGACTATAGAAAGTCTAAAAATACCTTCTATAGAAACACGTCATTTCACGCACAATAGAAAGCGTATTGACCTCATATGTACTGAATTCTATAAAGTAACTTTTATAGAGCGTCTTTAAAACATTTAACGGTTTCTTTCTATAGACTGCTTCACCATACGCGCTCTATAAGGGATGTATCTACTAAGCTCTATAAAGTAACCTTTATAGAGTACCTTTAGAACTCTTAACGCTACCTGTCTATAGACTGCATTTCTATACGTCCTCTATAAGGGATCTATAGACGGTGTATTAATACGTATAACATTTTTATGAAAAAAACGTTTCATCAGGGACCTATTTACGCCCACTGCTGGGCAAAAATCTCTTCCATATTTTTCTCCAATTAACATGGTGATGTCGTAACTGCGGCTATGTTATCGTCACAAACATTTTAATCTAATCCGACCAGCTAACATCCTGCCGCATCCCGCCCCGCCCCGCTTTTTTTTTTTTGCTTCCCTTAGAATCCAATCTGTCGCCATTAATGACCATTTGTTACCTTCCCTTCGCACTACACTTCCTTCCCATATGCTAATTTCATGACCTTGACTTCGACTAGCATATGACTAAAATTTGCGCATAGAAAAGCAAACGCGGCGGTGGCGCAGTATACACATTTTCGAAACCCTTCTAAGTACATTTTGATAAGGCCGACCTAAATAATGTGTCCGATACAAAGGATCTGGGAAAATTGAGTCCACCAGTGCAACAGAAATCGCTTTTCGGCTCGCGGTGAAAATATACTCTAGGCTAAATCTAACTTTCAAGAAAAGGAATGAGTCTACAACTTCCTTGAGGAAGCCCCAAGGAGCCTGTGAAGTACTTACAACATGTGATGAAACTACTATATTAGGAAGGTGCTGAACCAATCGGACCTGTAGCATTTCGCGTAAAAATGGATGATCACATTCACGAAAGAAAAAAAGTCGAGAAACAATTTGCCTAACAAAGAGATGGACTAATCCGAGGCCACCCCGTTCAAGTGGGACGAACAAATTGTCGCGCCTCATGGATTCATAACTGGAGCTCCAAATAAATGTTGCAAATACACGATGCAGTGCCTGAATGCGGAGTCGTGAGCAGTGCAATACTTGGAGCACATACATGAGACGTGAAACTAAAAACACATTGCACACTTCAGCACGACTAAACATTGACAAATTGCGCGCTTTCCATGAGTTTGCTTTGCTTTGTAGCCTCTTAACTTGTCCCGACCAGTGATTGTTGCTGTTTCTGTACTGTGAGAGAGGGACACCTAAATAGCGTATGTCTTTTTTCCACTCAATTCCTGCATAGTGTGACGGCATTGTGGCCCATAGTCCACACCAAAAGCCTGAACTTTTTTCAAAGTTAACACTGGCTCCAGAAGCCGCACAGAAATCTTCTGTAATTGCAAGAGCAGTTCTTACACTCATTTTATCACGACAGAAAAAGGCCACGTCATCTGCGTACGCAAGAACCCGAATCTCATATGACGGTAATTTAAACCCTTGAAAATTTTGTTCTTTGAGAATGCTCATACAAAGTGGTTCTAAATATAGGCAAAACAAAAGAGGTGACAAAGGACATCCTTGTCTCACTGAAGACAGGAGCCTAATCGGATCAGAGAGTGAACCATTCACTATTAGCCTCGTTGAGCCATTAGCATAACATAATTTGATGCCTTGCCGTAGCTGGGATCCGATATTTATATGGCTTAGTATACTAAACAGGAACGAATGATTCACTCTGTCGAATGCCTTAGCCAGATCCACCTGTACCATCGCAACTTGCCCATCACCCTCTGTTACACACTCTAGCACCGATCTCGCAACATGGATGTTTGTTTGAATGGATCGACCTCTGATGCCACATGTTTGGTGTTCACCTACCACAGACCCTATCACGAATTGCAAACGGTTCGCCAAAACCTTTGCAAAAATTTTATAATCCACATTGCACAGAGAAATGGGCCTATATCCATCGACCTTTTGCAATTTAGTTTCCTCATTGCTTTTGGCTATGAGGACAGTGTGCCCTTCATACATTGTAGCGGGTAGGTACCCAACTGCCAAGGCCTCGGTATACACCTGTAGCAATAACGGTGACAAGATGGACCGAAAACACTGATAAAATTCGGCGGAAAGGCCATCCGGACCTGGCGTCTTGCCTTTCGCTAACGAATCTATGCATGCAGTTATCTCACTGATATCAAAGTTTGCATTTGTATAATCACAATCATCCTGATTCATCTGCGGTAGCAAACATATAAATTTCTTGGCAGAGGCATCTTTATCTAATGGCTCATGACTGCGAAACAGTTTTTCATAGTGGTCGAAAAATGCCTTAGTTATTAGAGTAGGCTCATTGACAACCACTCCATCATACTCTATCTCTACGATTTGTTTAGACAGCGCGTGTTGGCGCTCATCGCCTAGGGACCTACTACAAGGCTGTTCCTCTAGAAAACGGAGCGCTCGCGCACGCACAAGTGCACCCCTGTATTTCTCTGTGTACAAGGCTTGTAACTGCGACTTGGTGCTGCGGATATCATCAATATATTGTCCCGGATGTAAACATTCAAGTTCGTGTAATTCACTCAGGAGTCTATACAATGCCTTGTAATTATTCTTTCTTTCAAAGGCCAATATCGATGACTCTTCGATAGCTATCATTTTAACTTCTTGTTTGAATAATTCCCACACGGCAAAGAGAGGCAAATCTTTGCGATGTGACAGAATAGTTACAAGCTCAGTGACACGCTTTAGGAAGCACTCCCGCGAAAGTAACTGGTTATTAAATTTCCACAACTCCCAGGACATACGCCGACTCTGGTATCGACGACTCCCAAAAGAGGCTGACACTAGGCAGTGATCACTAAAGAATACAGGGTGCACATTGTAACCGGAAATGAGAGATAGCGTGTTAAGCGAAACGTAAATTCGATCAAGCCTTGCGTGTGAAGAACCCTGGAAATGCGTATAGCGACATCCTGCCTTTTCATTTTCTCCAATGTCAACAAGCTGGTAATCACACATGAGGCGATATAACAAATCGCTACTTGTATCACGTTGAAGCTGCAGTGATGCGCGATCTTGCGCGCTACATACACAGTTGAAGTCGCCGAAAAGGACCAATGACCGATCAGTACACAAATGATGTTCTAAGGATAAGAAGAAACGCTCTCGTTCCCGTGACTTGTTCGGGGCATAAACACACACAAATCTGAAACCAATACCACCAATATCAACATCACACCATATTAGGCGCCCTTCCATATCTGTAAACACCTGCTGCAAATTCCATTGCGCATGCTTTCTAACAAATAACATGCAACCAGCGGAAACTCCGATCGCATGGCTAACACAAACATTATAGTCAGATAGGAATGGATTTAAAGCAGCTTCCGTGTTTTCATCGGATTCTATCTTTGTTTCTTGAATAGCAACAACATCTAATTTTCTATTGCATAGCAAACGATGAAGCTGCACTTGCCGTCGCCTACTGCGTAAGCCACGGACGTTTAAGGTACCTAAATGAAAAGGAAGAGCGCCTGCCATGATTAATTAAGTTGGTGCAGCGTTTGAAGGCTGCTGCACAACCGCACCACTTTCTTCTTGATGAGGTGGTGCAGTGGCGACCTTTTGTAGCACTTTAGTAGAAGACACACCTGCAGCAGCAGGCCTTCCCCGCAGCGGTTTCGTCAGCTTCGTCACTTTGGGAACCGGAGCCTCCTTTTCCGCAGGTAATGGATTATCAGCTGGTGCTGGACGCTTCTTGGCAGCGTCACACGCCGATCCCAGTTCTGCTGACGGCGGGCGATCCTGAAATGGTGGCACATCTGCCCATGACATTCCTGGATCTGCGTCGGGTGGCTTCTTAACATCCTCCGCGGTAGACCTCAGGTCTTGGCACTTGTGATCCGATGAAAGATTTGGCTGCTCCTGGGCTTCAGCCGGCGTTTCCCCGGTTGCGTCTACCACCTCACTCACATCCATTATATGGTCAGTGATAGTGTCATCTTCAGCGGGCCTACTTCCACGAAGTTTGTCAGCATAGGTACTAACGCATCCTTCTGCAGGATGACCGTAGCGATGGCACTTACTGCAGCGTGGTGTTCTACACTGCCGCCGGATATGACCTACTCTGTTGCACCGCAGGCAAAGGGGTGGTCGTCCCGGAACTAAGACGAGGCACTGGTGTCCGTATATGGTCAGTAGGTGAGGTAGGTTACTGGCAGAGACTCCATCCTTCAGCGTAAAGGCCACGTCACGATTAGTCATTTGCCAACCTTCCATACCGTCGCAGCGCCACATTTCTCTCGTGATAGATTGCACTGTCCCATATGGTTCCAGCGCTTCAACAATCCGTCTCTGTTCTAGATGTGGCGGCAGCCACAGAATCTTCATCTTGATGTTCTTGCATTCCGGGTCTATGATAAGGCACTTCAGACCCTTCACCAATAGCTCGCCTTATCAACAAGTTTCTGTTTCGCAATGTTATTGACACATGTCACTAGCCACAAATGACTCATCTGGTACTGTCCAGCGCCAAGAATATCACTGGGGTTTAGCACCGAAAGGATCGCATCGCGAAAGTCCGGCGCTCTATACGGCCTCCCTGACAGGTCAGCATGCAGGAAAACTGAATTGAGAACGGTATTTCCAGTTGGTAGACGAGGAAGAACGATCTTATAATTACCGGAATCAGTCGTTGACGATGATTGGAATCCTCGGCCGAGGGCCGATGCGCTGTTTCCAGCAGAGCTCATCACAAACGTGGCCGTTCGAAACGTTTTTCTTTAAACTGCATTCGGGAACACTTCCCGTTAAAACCTGGTTGAACGCGAAGGGCTGCTTCGTGCCGTGGTCCTTGAATTGTCGACTCTGTCCAAGCGCAGAAACAATTGATCACTGTTTTATTGACTGTACGGATGCAATATTTTTTTGGGACATTCTCCAGCGAACTCTTAAAAAGGACATGGACATCACTCCTTACTCAATTCGGTTTCTACCGTTCAAAACGATTACCGGTCCTCCCTATGACATGTTCATAGTGCTCGGTTTATACAGCCTATGGAGATCAAGACTGTGTGATCGCCATGCGGAAAGCCCACGTTCGACAAGATCATTCTACCGAGAAACTGTAGCCTACGTCAGAAGTGTGTATGCGGCTCAGGAGTCGCCGCCTGAATGGATGCACTTGTTAGACGCATGTGTGTGTTTGCCTGATTTTTGAGTGTGGAGTCGTTCTCATCCTGGTCTTTAACTTCAGTTGTCATTTCCATGTAATAAAGAAAAAAAAAAAAAGCGGCGGTGGCGCAGTGGTAGAGTGTCGGCGTCAAGTGCGAGAGGTACCAAGTTCGAATCCCACTGCCAGACCTAGGACCATCGGTTTTTCTTAAAAAAAGCAGAGCGCCCAACCTCGCCTTCTGTTGAGTACAGTACCCTCTCGAGAGGACATCTCCCAATGTGGCGAGCAAGTGGCATAAAAAGCGTTTTTTTTTTCGAATTTTTGCGAAAGATTTCTATTGCCATCCTAAAGAAACATCATGAAACATCTCTATAGAAATTTGTCTTTACAGTCTCAAAAAGAACTCGGTAGAAATTCTCTATTGAAATGTTTCTGTACGATCTTAAAAGAAACTCAATAGACATGCTCTATAGGAAACCATCTATAAAGTTTCTATAAGAATGCGGTGGCCAAATCACTTTTGGAACTCCATAGAAAAATTCTATAGGGCGTCAAAATAAACACCATAAGATTCTATCGAGCAAGTTCAAAAGGCTTTCTAAAAAAACACATTAAAAATTTTCGTAAGGGTTGATGCTTTACGTCGCTTTTCGATCGCTTCCCGGATTTCCTTGTTCCACCATCTTTTTGGCGTTCTCTTTCCTTTCCAGCAAACAGTTTTCTTCTCTTTACTTATTTCTTTCGTCATTGCATGAACTAGCTCATTATACCCCCAGTCCTTGCCTCGTATTTTGCCTACTTCTTCCTCTACTCTTGCGGCTATATTTTTTATTTGTTTGTCATTTAAGTACGACCTGCCAAACTTCGACTCTACGTTATTATTTTCAGTTTTATATCCCAGTTGTAACGTTATGCGTTTATGATCACTACCCAAGCTGTTCATCCCGTCCTCGTCTATTCTCATTTCTCTCAGTTTTTCATAGATTCCTTCCGTCATTAGACAATAATCAATGTTCGATTGTCTGTTTCTGACCTCCCACGTGATCTGCCCACCACACTTCGGCCCTGTGTTAACTATCACGAGACTATGGTGCTCGCAAAGATCGAGCAATAACCTCCCATCGGTGTCTGTATATCCGTCAAGGTCATGGATGTGGGCATTCATATCCCCTAGGAGGATGATTTCGGCCCCATGACCAAATTCTTTAATATCGGTGTTTATGCAATGCTTTATCTCCAGATTCTTTTCCTTACAGTTATTTCCCGTCCACATGTAAGCTACACCTAGCCACGTTTTCTTTCCACCTACCCTACCCGAAACCCAGAGGTGCTCTGAACACGTTTGTTTTACTCTCTCCCATTTGGCTCCGCTATGAATAAGCATTCCAACACCCCCACCTTTTCTTTCTGATATGATCCTGTTGCACCCTTCCCAAACATAATTGTCAATATGTGGTGGCTCTTCCAGGTCTCTAAGGTGTGTTTCTGTAACCGCATAAACGCCTATCTTTTCTTTGTTTAACTGTTCCTCAATCTCTAACCATTTTGCCTTTTTTCTGCCACCCTGCATGTTTATGTAACTAATTGCTACACGTGCCTTCGCTCTTTTCTTCCTTTTACCTCTTTTCTGGCATTTCTCAGTGCTGCCTGCCCGAAAATCCCCCTGGTTGTTTCCTTTGTTCCTTGCTACCCCGGACTCCGAAGGGCCCGCGTACCCCCCAAAAAAGCTACTGCACGTCCTGCAAGCCGCCAACCTACCTCATGACCAAGCCTCCTATCGAAGTGAATTCTGTCTCTTTGGAAACCCCCCCACCTATGCACCTCCCTGTTTATTTCCACTACTTCGAAACCCTTCTCTCGACTCGTACGCCATATCTCTTTGTTTGCATCGACAACCGCTCTTTGGAGGTTGCCGTCACGCACTGGTATTTCCGGTACTGTGCACACTACTATCTGCACCTGGGGGGAGATGGCGCGCATGTCGTCGACGCCTTTTGCCAAGGTCGTCGCTAATCCTGACGATTCTTTGTTGAGGACGTCGTTTAGCCCTGCCGCAATCATCACGAGGTTGCGTCCGTGAGCCCCAGACCTGAGCTTTTCTCTTGCTTGCCTCATGACTGAACCCAGCCTATGTCCTGGGAACGTCCCTACCAATACTCGTTTGTCGCGTTTCACCCTCTCTTTGAGTGCCTCGGCGCATCGAACTAAATTGGAATCGCCAGCTATAATAACCCTCTGAGGTTTTCCAGCTGGAGTCACCTGAACCTGGCTACTGTCTGGGTGTTTAGCCTGAGCCGCAGCTGCTGCATTATCTACTCCCTCCCGCAAAGCTACTTCCTGAAAGCTGTGCCCTGGGCTCTTTGCACCTGCGTTTTTCACACCCTGTTCTTGCTGCCCCCCCGCGCTGGAGGTCGGCGCCGCACTGTTCTCGCTGTTGCCTGCTTCTTTGTTCGCCTTAACTACCATGGCTAGTCCCTCCTCTGCTAACCTAAGCCTCTCCCCCATGGCCTGCGTTTTCTCACGCTCTTTTGCCAACGTATTTTCAAGCTCAGCGATTCTGTCCATAAGTCCGCTCTGAGCAGCCATCATTTTTTTCCATTTTTTCCTCGATCTCACACTGTCTACATTTTGCATCAGCTTCTTCTGCCTTCTCTTCCGCACAAACTTCCATTTTCACAGCTGCCCCGCACCCTGAACACTTTGCGGTCTTTTTGACCATGACCGCTCCTAGCAAAAGGGTTACACTATCTAATGAACAAAGGCCCTCGGTACTACAAACACTTCCCTAAGACAATACGTATCCAAAAGCTCAATGGATAGCCGACACTTCAAAACACTCGTGGTGGGTGCTCGTGCACCTCAGCCACGTGGAGGCAGAAAAAGGAAAGCAAAAAAAAACCCCAACAAACAAGTTACTGACCCCTGCAAAATAAACCGTATCAACTAATAACCTCGGTACTACAAACAGTTCCCTAAGTACAAACCCTAAGTACAAACACTTCCCTCGGTATTACAAATACTTTCCTAAGACAATACGTACCCAAAAACTCAATGGTTAGCCCACACTTCAAAACGCTCGTGGTGGGTGTACGTGCACCTCAGCCACGTGGAAGAAGAAAAAGGAAAGCAAAAAAAAACCCAAAAAACAAGTTACTGGCCCCTCCAAAAAAACCGTACCAACTAATAACCTCGGTATTACAAACACTTCCCTAAGTACAAACACTTCCCTAAGACAATACGTACCCAAAAACTGAATGGATAGCCCACACTTCAAAACACTCGTGGTGGGTGTACATGCACCTCAGCCACGTGGGGGAAGAAAAAAAAGGAAAGCAAAAAAAAAACCCCAAAAATCAAGTTACTGACCGCCCAAAAAACTGTACTAACTAATAATCACAAATATAGTTTATGCTAATGACCTATACTAGAAAAGCAAGCTCAATGCATGCAAGAAAACTTATCTGCCGCTGTCGTTCCGGAGACCGAAAAACCACATCCGCTCATCGCCAACGCCCCCGACCACCAGCGCCGCTGCAGTCAACTGGCTCCAAATAAATAAGCGGTTTCACGTACTCTTGAACTCTCTCTTCAAAGTTCTTTTCAACTTTCCCTCACGGTACTTGTGAACTATCGGCCTCTCGGTCGTATTTAGCCTTAGATGGAGTTTACCACCCACTTAGGGCTGCACTCTCAAGCAACCCGACTCACGGGAGGCTCCATCCCGGGCGCGCAACGGCGGAGACGGGCCTGGCACCCACTCTGGGACAAGCCCCTGTCAGGGGGACTTGCACCGTCGCAAACACCCGAGAACGTCGCCTCCCATACACCACATTTCCCGACCGCCTGCAAGGACGGGGGATTCGGTTCTGGGCTCGGTCCCGTTTCGCTCGCAGCTACTCGGGGAATCCCTGTTGGTTTCTTTTCCTCCGCTTAGTGATATGCTTAAATTCAGCGGGTTGTCTCGCCTGATCTGAGGTCGACTTGAGCGTGAGACATCGGCGCCATCTGGCCATGATACCGGGAAACACAAGAAGCTTGCATAGTACGCAGAACTGCGTAGGAAACGTCCGCTTTTGCGCATCCTAACAAGCACTAGGTCCTTTAGAATTACGCATCTATGTATTTTCTACTAAAGGAACACACCGTCTAATACTTACGTATTGATGTTGCGCCTCAGATATGCGTAATATTTGCTTTTTGGTCGACTGTGTTCAGAAGCATGAAGGTAGCTACGAGTTCAAGCTGGGTGATCGTTGAGGAAGGGGTTCACCTTTCGCAGCAGGACAGACACACGCGCACACACACAGACAGACCAAAATTTCTGCGTTGAAGAATCCCAAGAAAGACTATCGTGTTTAAAAACAAGAGTACAAGGACATTGGTGCGTCGATTTTTCCGGTGCACAGCATCTCGCGAAGCTGTGCGTTTGTGCATTGCTTCGCACCATGAGAGCGTGCGTGCTCTCATGGCGCAAGCTATGCACAAACGCAGCCATGGGTCGCCTGAAGCTAAATCGCGCTCCCGGGGAAAAAGCCGCGAGCCGAAAATCATTGGCTTGCCTCAAGGCTAGAACAAAATCGACGGCACTGAGCAGACCCGGAATACGTGGCCAAGTTCTACTTTATTGCAGCAATAATTCAGCATGACACCGATCAGGTGCGCTCTGTATGAGCTTTGCCCCGCCTAGTGCAACCTTGAAGGTTTTTTAAAGACGATAGTCTTTGGGATACTTCAACGCAGAAATTTTGGTCTGTGTGTGTGTGTGTGTGTGTGTTAAATTTGTCCCCCTGGTATGGAAAAAAAATTAAAATAAAGTGGGGGTAGCCCGCGCCACCAGAAGGTATATCGGGCTTAAAGCCAATCGCACCATAAAGAAATAAGGGGAAATGTTCCCAAAAAGAAAATTTTGTGGAAAAGCCAATTGAAAAATATGTATGTATTCGGAAGCAAGGCCTGCAGGACCTTTCCTTCTATAATAAAGGCAGGAGATGAAGACCGTGGTAATGTTAGTGCCAAGTACTATGTAGCTGTGAGAGCTTCCATCAGCAAGAGCGTCCTTGTAACAAGGGGAAAGCGGGAGTGCACTGGTAGGTGTAGTTTAAAGTTCCGTGACCGACGACGTAGTGCAAGCCACAACTCGAGCCAGGCGCCTCAGCCTTGCATGGCGGACCTGTAGGCATGATCTGGAGATTGAGGCGGAAGCATTCGGTTGGAGGAAATAGGAGGTGAAACCTGCGATGAAAAAAGGTCTGCGCAGATACCTAAGGCGGGTTTTGTCATATCAATAGGATGACATGAACAATGGGTGTATGTGTGTTGAAAAGTTGATGCTCACGTCATAGCTGCCGAGGTAACCTCGCATTTTTTTTTTTGGCGCAATTGCAACTATAACGTTGAGCATGCAGTGTCGGATGAGTTGTAAGGAAAATGTATGCGAGCGGTAGACGTGTGGTTGGGAAGTTTCGATGAGGTATCCGGTTATGTCTCAGAAATGTCTGCATAGTGAGTGGGGGTTGGTATGAAAACCGCCGATTCACGCATTATGTTAAGTAGCTGTATTAAGTATGCACGCGTTTTTTTTTTCTAGTAGATATCTTGGGAAGTGTGCGTGTGGCATTGTTGGATCTGTGCGGCGTCGTAAGTGTTGAGTGGCGTGTTGCGTTCGTAGGCAATCGTTGAAGTAATGCAGATCGGCTACGCATATTTTTGTGCATGCACACCGGTCAGACATGGTTATATTAAATCGCTTGAGGTAATATTGGAAATGGCCGTGACGAGTCATTAGATGAGTTAACTTCCGATTAGGTGGAAACCATTTTGGAATTTCGTAGACGCTATTTATCCAGTGAAATAACGACGTGTTCGGCCCTTCTGTTTGCCAATATGCGTGCCAATGAGAAACCATAATTTTGTATAATTCGGACCGAACGGTGCGGATTGAATATGTAGCCATCCTCTCAGACCCAAAACGCATTGCTGAAGTTGCTAGTCTGTCTGCCAATTCGTTTCCTAATATGCCTTTATGACCAGGGACGTGAAATAACCGGAAAAATATGCCTTCTGTTTGAAACTGATAAAGAATGTTTTTGATGGCTATCACCCTCTCGTCATTATCGTTAAGGCTTGCAAGTTTACGTAGTAAAGAAAGGCAGTCTGTGTACAGGTGAAAAGGGGTTTGAGTGTGTAGCGTGCTGATGTACTGTAGGCATTCGGTGACAGCCATAAGTTCGGTTGTGTAGGCGCCAGATGCATGTGTTATTTTATATTTTTCGGCCTTCAAAATTCGAGTTTGGTTATCCAGTATTATGTATGCTGAGCCGGCAGAAATGGAGGTAAAGGAACCGTCCGTATATGCGTGCAGGACGGGTAGGCGGAAGGCGTCGTCGTGCTGGGAGGGGTCAAGTTCAGTAAAGGAAAATCTGTGTTTTAGGCTGGAGTGATAAAGACAGGGTACAATGTCGCGCTGGATGTGGTCGGGATTTAGTGTACGTGTGCCGTAAGGCGTGACTATTTTTTGTGTAAAGAGAGAAAATTGTGCTGCTAGGCGGGTGAGTTCTAAATCTAAGGGCGGAGCGTTAGCGATTATTTGTAATGCTGACGTTCTGGTTTTATGAAACGAGCCTGTGATAGATATTAAGACTGATCGTTGAAGTGATAATACGCGGTCTCTTAGGAAGCGTGTAGGGTGGGAAGGCCACCACGCTGGCGATGGATAAGTGAGTGAGGGAAGTAGGACCTGTCTGTATAGCCGGCGAATGAGCATGCTGTTTAGATTATGTTGGGAACGCAGAAATGCGAGGAATCGTGCAGTGAATATTTCGGCTTTAGTTTTCAGATATTCGATGGGGGAATGAAAATTAAGTGTTGTATCAAACACAACGCCAAGGAGCTTAACTGATGATTTGTGTTTTAGAAAGGCACCGTCTAACCTAACGGAGGGACGGCGCCTTGATGTGCCTTTGTGTCCGTTGTTGAAGAACGTATAGTGAGATTTGTCTGAACTGATAGTTACCTTTTGTACCTTTGCCCAATCCTCTGCAGGTTGTTAAACGCGGGTGACGTTGTTTTTAAAGTCCAATTGGGAGGTTCCAGGAAGTAATATGATGGTGTCGTCTGCATAGGCTTGTATGTGTGCGTTATTGGGTAGGTTTATGTCTACGAGGGAATGTATGATAACATTCCAAAGGAGGGGACTGATGCGGGAGCCTTGTGGGCTACCCACAGATGGAGATGCTGTTCCTCTGCCGGTGTTGAATGGGAATGTGATGGTGCGGTTTGTGAGAAACGACTGCAGTAAAAGGTACAGGTTTTTCGGGCATCGGTGTTTTCTAAAGAAGTTGAGCAGAGCCATATGCCATACACTATCAAAGGCCCCGACAAAATCTAAAGAGACGAGGAGGACTGGCTGTTTGCGGGATTTATAGTACTCTAGGTATTGTCGTAATTGATAAAGAGCTAGTGCTGCGCTGCGTGTCTTGGTGAAGCCGAACTGATTTTCATGGATGAGGTGGTTGGTATGGAGGAAATAGTATAAACGGGAATTTAGTAGTCGTTCCAGCACTTTACCGAATATCGAATTCATTACAATAGGTCGGTATGATATTGGATCCTGAGGGGGCCTTCCAGGTTTGAGGATGAAAGTGATTTTACCGTTACGCCATGGTGTAGGGAAATGCCCTATTCTGATAGCTGTATTGAAGACAAAATAAAAGAACTGTGGACCTAACTGATAAAGTTGCTTTACAAATATTCCGGTTAAATTATGCAATCCTGGTGCCGACTGTGTGTTAATTAACATTACAGCATGTTCGATTTCGTTCTGAGAGAAAGAAAGATCTAAACTTTTCCAGGGGTACTCGGACTTGTGAATTTCGCGCATCTGGTAATGAATCGGGGTGTCAGTTAGGGGGCTATCTTCGGCAATCAGTGTGTCTAGTAGGAGGCGAGCTGATTCGTTGACGGAAGTCGTCATTGTACCGATAGGGCATTTTAATGATGGTAAGCTCGTTGCTGTGTGTTGTTTTTGAAAATGCAGTTTAAAATGGTCTCCGAAAAGATGTTTCTTAGTAGCGGATGTGTAAATTTCCTTGTCAAATAAGTGTGTGTGTGTGTGTGTGTGTGTGTGTGTGTGTGTGTGTGTGTGTGTGTGTGTGTGTGTGTGTGTGTGTGTGTGTGTGTGTGTGTGTGTGTGTGTGTGTGTGTGTGTGTGTGTGTGTGTGTGTGTGTGTGTGTGTGTGTGTGTGTGTGTGTGTGTGTGTGTCCTGCTGGGAAAGGTTAACCCCTTCCTCAACGACCACCCATCTTGAACTGGTAGCTACGTTCATACTTCTGTACACAGTCGACCAAAAACAAATATTACGCATATCTGAGGCGCAACATCAATACGTAAGGATTAGATGGTGTGCTCCTTGAGTAGAAAATACATAGATGCGTAATTCTAAAGACCCTAGTGGTTGTTAGGAGCGGACGTTTCCTACGCTTCGGTAAAACAACACGGTGCTGCCACCTACCAGTAGCTCTGCGTACTACGCAAGCTTCTTGAGTTTCCCGATATCATGGCCAGATGGCGTCAATACCTCACGCAGCGCTGGCGCTGCCTCCATTTGATCAATGCCAGCCACATGCGGCCGATTCAAAGTAGACTGGGCGCTGTCTGAGGCAAGGCAAAACATAAGTGGCCGCTTGTTGACATCGCACACACCCTACATGACATGCCCAGACAAAGCAGGGAAAAGACCGACGAGCAGATTGCAGCGGAGAAGCACCGGCGTGCCGATGGCCGTCGTCTCAAGCGTGCCCAGCAAACGCCCGAAGCTCGTGCCGAACCGCAGATGAACCGGGACTCATGTATTACGGCCGGTAGAAGACTATCGTCTTTCGACGACATTTGCAGCGAAGCACGGAGATACGCTGCCAGTTTTTTTTTTTATAAAGTCATGAAACGGTGCCTGGTCCTTTGCAAAGATCCTGTGAACATGCGAGCGAAATAATGCTTCACTGCACGCACCAAGGAATTCACGATATGGTTTCGTACACAGCTGAAAAGCGCCCACTCTTCTTTCAACAAATGATGTCACTAGGCCGCCGACAAATTTGCTTGGGACAAAAACAGCATTGGCTGATTTCGTGAGAACGGAAAGATAACCTGCTACGTTATATTTGTTTGTTCTGAATTCAACAAATGAAGGAAATGGGGTACCTCTTAAAGGACTATGAAAAAAAAAAAAGATGTGGCGTAGTCGTGGCCCAGGTGATGTCATTCTTTGAAACTAAGAGCGGGTGCTATCCAGCTGTGTTTAAAACGAAATTGCGAGTTCCGTGGTGTGTGCAGCGCATTACTATTTCCCTCACGTATACACAGAGCATCCTCGAGTGACCTGCACCCTTTTCTGGCTATGTTCAAAAGTGTTGTCAGGCCCGTTTAAAATCCCGGAAACATTAAAACCGTTGCACCTATTGTTATTGAAGTACGCTACCCGGACACTAATTCCAATGCCTTCAACTTCCCTAATGAACATCTCTAGTTTAAAACAATTATAGCTTAAGTGCTGGGTAAACAATGAGCAAGAGTTATTTGCTTGCGTTCATCAAAAGAAAATAGTGTGAGATGGCCAATACCACACCTAACAGAACCGATATGGTTGCATCCCTGCAACGCGCCCGCGAACCTTTTTCATACCCTTACGCAAATCAGCTGTAAAACCCTAATATAAGAAATTTCAGAGGCCTTGGACACATTTCACTTACTGGATGCATCATATTTTTTTTTTGTTTTCTATAGATAAATAGTAAGGGAACTGCGAAAATAGGCGCTGCCAAAGAGAACTTACACTCTAAAAACAGCATCCGTTGTCATAGGAGCGAAACGGCCGAGCTACTCTTGAGGGCATCGTTCTGCTTTAGCCAAGCAGTGGATGGAGTGAAATATATTGCTCACTCTTAAAGAAACGAGAGAGTGATGTGGCCTTTGTAATCTACCTTTATCTGAGAGAGTGAAATGTCCGCGTACTCTTGCGGCATAAGAGAGTAAAACGCAATCTCGCTCCTGCTCCATACATGTGATGCTCGCCTTCGCACCTACAAACATGGCGGTTGGGATGGGAGCGAAAGGCTGAAGAAGACAGCCGCTTTGTGAAGTTCTTTTCGATGCAACTAGTAGCGATCTTCCTAAAACTTCCACGTACAAGCGTACAAGCCTTCGAGTACAAACGCGCGCAGTGTACGTTTACCGAACGGTGCCTCCCTCGACTACGAGCCTCAATCGACGGGAACCATACCACGCTGCCTCTCCTATGTTTTTCCCCGGCCGAACGGCTGTACCCGTGCTAGTGAAAACCGCCAGCCTGCACGCCACGGAGTCTTCGCTTAGATGTGCGAAAAGAAGAGGAATACACTTTCAGCGACACAGTAAGCTGTTGTGATCGTCGACGGCTAGCTTCCGAAGGCTCACTGGATATAATTTATACTCAAGAGAAAGGCTCCGCTACGCCTTCGGCATCGAGCCGTATGACGGCCATGAGCGCGTGGGCGGTGAAAGTACCGCGACTCCTATCCGTCCGGTTCGCAAGTCTGGTAAGTACAACGACACTGCCTTTTCTTTCAGTTACCAGTTTATTTATGAAGTTCCAGTGAAAAGAACTGCCATGTGCCCGTTTTGCCTTTCTGTGCACTCCGTATGCCATGTTTGCCAAGCCCGGGGGTAAGGACGCTGTCAAGCCTGATCTACGGCCTTTTGTGCGTACCCACCAAGCTTCATTGAGTGTTTTTGAAGCTGAAAATAAATACTGATTGATTGATTGATTGACAGATTGATAGTACGCTAGACCTATACTTGATTTGTGCGCAGAATAACGAGGAACGAGCAGTACATATCTTGTGATCGCCATCGGTTGTTCGCCGTACAGACGTGCTCGACAGACTCGAAAGGGGACGCCGTCGGAATGAAGCGGGCGGTAGCAGAGCACCCGGATGCTGCTTTTCTTCCCTGGCATTGATGAAAATCAGCCGCTATTGTGTTCGTACGTGCTTGCTCCCGTGCATTTTACATCTTCGCGAGCGAGCAGTGCGAACGCGCGTTTGGTGTGTAAAACAGAATGCGAGCTGATGATTGAAATACGTGAATCTAAAGTTAGCGCACTCTCCGTTTACTCAGTCTGTTCCTTCCTGTGTTCGTCCGTCGAATGCGCAACGATACCCAATTGATGTTCTGCGCATTTAGATTAACAGATCAGTGTGGCAACGGCTACCTATGAGCCAACCCTAAATATATACCTGTTCTATGCATAATTTTTCCTTAATTACGCAGAACACTATTTTACCACACTGGCGCTACGTAGGAGGGCAAGTATAAGGCTTATATGTACCGGATTTAAGTGTAAGACTGTGTGTCAAGAGTGTGCTGTGGGTTGTGTGCTTTCTTATGGTTGTGTGGTTAGCGTGTATGTGCGTTGTGTCATGTTAATTTGCATGTTCTATGTTTAGTCTGATGTAAATAAATGCCTGCTGATTGTAGCGTGGTCGAAAAACGTAGTGTCTGCTACTCCCACTGGGAGTACTAGCATCCCGTTTGGTGGGGTAGTAAAGCACTCTTTACAACTCACTCCGTTTACAACTCACCCCTACACCAGAACAGGAATTGGCCTCCCTGGTGAAGTACTAGGCCACCACCTCCCACACGATGTCTGCAATTAAACCCTCGCCCTCAGTGTCCAGCAGCTGCAGGACATCTGTCCACGGCGGCGGTTAGCTCTGTGAAGCAGCAGAGGGCAGTAACAATCACTGGACCCGGACAGGCCGCCACTAGAATCTAAACAACGTTCAATGCAAGATCCCTCTCAAGCGAAGCTAGATTAACGGAATTACCCGAGGAACTAGGGGAAGTTAATTGGGACGTCATTGGCCTTAGCGAAGTTAGGAGAGCAGGTGAAGCTTACATAGTCTTAAACAATGGACACGTCCTCTGCTATAGAGGATTACCCGAAAAGAGAGAATATGGCGTTGGGTTCCTAATCCACAAAAATATAGCGCGCAACGTAGATGAATTCTACAGCATTAACGAAAGGGTAGCATCCGTCGTAATAAAACTAAATAAGCGGTATAAACTTAAGATAATCCAGGGATATGCGCCAACAACGAGCTACGACGATGAACAAGTAGAGCAATTCTACGAGGATATCGAATTAGCAATAAAGAAAGTACGGACGCAATACACGGTAGTTGTGGGGTATTTCAACGCAAAAGTAGGAACAAAACAAAGTGGAGAACAGGCGATTGGCAACTACGGCGTTGGCCGTAGGAATAACCGTGGGGAAATGCTAGTACAATTTGCCGAAAGGAACCAGCTCCGAATAATGAATACGTTCTTCAAGAAACATAAGAATAGGAAGTGGACGTGGAAGAGCCCTAACGGGGAAACAAAGAATAAAATTGACTTTATAATGTGCGAACAACCAGGTATAATTCAAGACACAGAAGTAGTGGGGAAGATAAAATGCAGCGATCAGAGATTAGTAAGAGCAAAGATTGTACTTAACCTAAAGAAAAGAAGAACTAAATTATTTACTAGAAAAAATTGTACTCTAGAGGTAATCAGATCGAAGAACGAAGAATTTAAAGTCGCCCTAAGCAACCAATTCGAGGCCTTAGGCGAAAATGGTGACGATGTAGAAGAAATAAACAAACCATAACGAAAACAATCCTTGAACCCGCGAGAGAAGTCGGAGGTAAAACAACAAAGCAAGCAAAATGTAAGCTTTCCCAATCTACCAAGGAATTAATAAAAAAACGCAAACAAGTGAAAGAAACTTAATCAAAAGATAAGATAGAATTCGCTGAACTATCAAAATTGGTCAGTAAAGCCAGGCAAAGAGATGTAAGAAACTTTAACATGAGAGAAATAGAAAAAGCAGTAGATAAAGGCACCAGCATTAAATCGGTCAAAAAAAAACTGCACTTAGGACAAAACAAAATGCATGCGCTAAAAGATAGACAAGGTAACGTTATCAACAGTTTCACCGAAATTGTAAAGGTAGCAACAGATTTCTACTCGGAACTGTACAGCTCTCAGACAGACCATACAACCATAATAGAAATAGAACCAGAGGAGAACACCGAAATTCCATGTATAACCGCTGACGAAGTCAAAAAAGCTGCCAAAGGCATGTCCCGTGGTAAAGCAGCTGGTGACGATGGTATAACAGCCGACTTGATCAAAGACGGAGGCGATATTGTACTTGAAAAACTTTCATCGCTCTTCACGAAATTTATCAAGACATGTAGCGTACCGCGCTGCTGGAAAAATGCTAATATAATCCTTATCCACAAGAAAGGTGACATAAAGGACTTAAAGAATTACAGACCAATCAGCCTACTCCCAGTAATGTACAAGCTATTTACAAAGGTGCTTTCTACGAGGATAAGACAAACAGTCGACTTTAACCAACCGAGAGAGCAAGCTGGCTTTAAGAAAGGTTACTCGGCAATAGACCACAGCCACGCTATCAACCTAGTAATTGAGAAGTACGCGGAATATAACAAACGTCTTTATATGGCGTTTATCGACTACGAGAAAGCATTTGACTCCATAGAAATACAAGCAATTCTAGATGCTCTACGTCGACAAGGGGTACCTGGCGTATACGTGAAAACCATAAACAACATATACAAAGATAGCAGAGCCACACTACTCCTACATGAGAGAAGCAGAGAAATCCCGCTCAGGAGAGGTGTGAGACAGGGAGATACAATATCCCCGATGGTATTCACTGCATGTTTAGAGGAAGTCTTTCAACGTCTAGACTGGGAAGAAAAGGGCATTCGAATAGACGGAGAATATCTAAACAATTTAAGATTTGCAGACGACATTGTGCTCTTTAGCAATGATGGTGACGAATTACAAAACATGATTGATGACCTAAACAGGGAAAGCATTAAAATTGGATTAAAAATGAATAGGCATAAGACCAAAGTTATGCTCAATAGCTTAGCTAAGGAACACGAATTTGAAATCAACAATGAACCCATACAATGGCTAAACGATTATGTATATCTTTGTCTAAGAGAGCGACAGATGGGGTGCTGACACAGTTATCCTCCAGCAAGGCGATCCTATGTGCTTCTATAATTTCCCGCGTCAATTGGAGGGGCTTTTTGCTAAAATTTCACATTTTTGATATAGGGGGTTACAACCACAACGCTTACAATGATCGCCTAGGTGGCCTCTAACATTGCTGGTGACGTTATTTTATGTTCACGAAGCCTGTCATTCAGGCATCTGCCCGTTTGTAAAACTTGCCACAAGACAAGGGTATACGGTACACCACACGCTCAATGCAAGGAGAAATGGCGGGGTATGCTTCTTGCCACAGGAGGAGACTTGTTTGGGGGGTTTGTTGACGCGATTGCACAATGTTGAGAGCTTATTAGGTGCGCTCAAGGCGACTCTAACATTAACTCGCTGGCCGATTCGCTTCAAGTTGTGAGACAGCTTATGAATGTAGGGAATAACAGTGCACCTATGACGAAACTGCCAAAAGAGCATCAAGACTGTGGCATGTAAACCATGCCGCTCATACACGCATGTCATGATTCTGATGGTATGGCCTGTCATTTACGTTCGTCATGCAGTCTTGTTGTGTCATAGAAATTTTGTTATACATCATATTAACGAAACGCGTGGCATGTAAATGGGCCGCTCATGATATGCATGTCACGATTTTCATGTTATAACCTCTCACTTATGTTCGTCATGCAGTCATGTTGTGTCATACGGTTTTCTTATACATCCCATTAATGAAACGGCCAGGAGAGCACAAAGTCCGTGGCATGTAATCATGTCGCTCATGACATTCATATCGTGATTTTCATGTTATGACCTGTCATTTATGTTCGTGATGCAGTCATGTTGTGCATGCTAATTTTCGTGTACATCCCGTTAGCGAAACGCGTGGCATGTAAATCATGTCGCTCGAGGGGCGGGAGGTGGGTGTGAACACCTTGCATGTACACATCAGCTGCACCTCCATACTGAACAGGAATTCATGACAGTTGCAGACAAGCGAAAGCTGTCGAACGACTCGCATTTTTCCTGAGACGCTGCACTGAACGCGCCAGCGCCCTGCGTAAACTGCCATAAACCAGGAGGGTTCGCAAACGGTGAAACCACAAAGAGAACTCGTTTGGCCTATGATGAAACTTGCAAGCGAAACTGAACTGTTTGTCAGCGGATCATTTCGTGAACGCACACGTCGCTGTGCGAAAGGCGCATCATTTGCTTGAGCGTCTTTGCGTTCCTCTAGTAGAGCGCGTCGCAACGCAACTGGCTATGATATATGCCGAACGAGACAAATTATATAGCATCCGTGGCTGAAGCAACGCGCTGGCAGACCAAGAAGGACGCCGAATCCTGCGCGGCGATGGAAATATCGAGACAACTGAAGCGTAACTGCCGGCGCGTATACTAAAGCAATTTACGACTTCGCTCCATCGTTTCTAGGCGGTGGTACCACCTCTTCGAAGCAAGAGTACAGTGAAATAGAAGCTATGTTAATTTAGGAGCAATTTTGCTTGTTAAAAATCCTTGCTTTAACCAGACATAGATTAGATGCTTATTGCAAACTGGTGCAGTAAGGATATCAGCCCGGTTTGTTTCCACCACTTTGCAAGTCGGTCGGTGGTGTGGTGGTAGCGCTTCCAGCTGATACAGTCGCTCCCTGGCTGGTTGTGGTTTGAATACCAGCGGGTAGAACTTTTTCTATCCAAAATGCGCGCTTCTTTTTCAGACATCTACTTCCGCTACGGAAGTACTTCACGGATTTCTCCTTAGACCCCGACATAAAACACTTTCGTGTTAAAAGACACCAGACCACCATGGTGGAGCCGAGAAACTCCTATTCCTCTTAATATTGTTCCTGGTAGTGTTCTTCTCCATTTTTTATTGTATCTTTGAAATAAATGTGACAAGAACATCGCAAACATTCGTTTGGTCCCATAGCCTAGCTGGCTAGTCACGGGACCAGTTTTATGACATATCTATGTAATTATGCACGTGGTTTCGACAGTGACAAAAACTGATTGGATAGATATTTAAAAAAGAGAACTACATGATTGAATTATACAGGTAATAACAGCATACAAAATACCCACTTATACAATTGTACATTTAAAAATTGATCATGAAGTGCTTCATGGCCACAGGAAAATTTTTCGCCTGTTTTACTTCAGTCGGTATGGCATTCCACATGAGAGCCCCGTTAAATTCTATGAGTCTTCGACGTAGGCATTTCGGGCAACTGGCAAATTGAAGCAGTTGTTTGCTGAGTACCATCCTGCACGTAACTAAGAGTAGCCGTCGTGCAGTACATCCCTGCAGCATTTACTAGCATACTTACAGTGACCAGTGATATGTGTATAAACGGGGCGCGCACTTCCAGGACAGCTGCTGCCGTCCTCCTATGCAGCACGAGTGCTGGCGCGTGTTCTCAACATAGAATGTTGCACATATGCGCTTACCATTACCCCTAGTAAGGGCACACGTTCGCGAAGAGGGAAAGCTCAGCCCGATCGGAATAATGCTGTTTCAGGTGCAATAGGCGTAGAATCTACAACGGCATTGACGAACAGGCCGTTGCACGCAATTCAAAGAACCGAGTCCCGCATTTCTCGGGCACTCTAAACGTATTCGTTAATCGCGCACCAACTATAGACCCTAAACATTTTACTGCCAATGATTACTACCAACCCAGGTATGCTAATGCAGCCACCTTCTCCCACAACCACCACGCTCGTCATCACCGCAACACCATGCTTCCACCACGCCACCATTTTTCTGTACA
>JABSTT010002962.1:0-33882 GCA_013339685.2 Hyalomma asiaticum
TTGCTTGTTTCACTCTCTCCTGCGCCCCACCGGCCGCTTGCCGGTGCCACCTCCTTGCTGAGTGCTCCTCCGAATGTCATGTGACATACATCGCCGATGACGCGCATCCGGTTGACACGCCTCCGCCAGGCTCCCACGTTCGCGCAAGTGTTCTGTTGGTGCTGTGCCAACGCTCTCTGTTAGCACTATCTGTCGTGTTCTGACAGTTGCTGCAGTTTCTAGTCGGCTGTACCTCATGTGCACTTGCGTAGCGCACTCGTGAATTCACACGCGAACACCACACAAAGGACACACAACGAGGAAACCAAACAGGCAGGGAGCGCGTGCATTTGCTAGCAGACTAACCGGTAGTCGACGTTCTCCTTCAACCAATAAGCGGAGCTCGGACTCTTCTGACGTCACCAAAAACCACAATGTCGTCGCGGCTAACTTTGGTATGCCGGAAATGGCCGCACGGGATTGTTTTTCGAGTTTGTGGCGCGGCCGCGGCGCATAGCGCTGCCGCATTTGACATCGTTCATCGTGACGGCATTCTTAACTTGATGCACGTGTTAACTTGAAATGCTAAAAAAAAATGCTGGGGGTGGTTTAGGGGCCCTTTAACTTTCGTCGCCAAGTCAAGCGTACGGTAAGGTCCTGCGAGTTGCCATTGTCGCGACTGCGCAACAATGCCGGCGGGATTCACTAACACTTGAGGAAACAAACAGAGAAGCCTAGAACGTCAACGCAACCATGCGAGGCTGCGATTGCGCTGGGCCAGGCAAAGTTATAGAGAAGGCACTGGCTGGGCGGATGGGCTAAACCCTGCCGCCTCATCATTTTCGGCGCTGTCGTCAGCTGCGATGCCGATGGCGCCAGTACCTAACATTGACGCTTCATGAGCTGTGGTGCTGTAGTCAGCTGCGATGCTAGTGATGTAAATTCAGCACGCAAAGCTGTTTTTCATTTTACCAATACAGAATTTCTCAAACATTACGATCATCTCGAGCCATAACATTGAGAAATAACTTCTAATTAACCGGCACTTTAGACTTCTAATTTACAATTACCGAGCATTTTTTTCTATTGGTTTGCATGCATAACTGACGGGACCCTGACTTCACTTCCAATTAACTGAAAATTCCAATTAAGTGACTTCGAATTATCGGGAGTTGACTGTATATAGTACATCCGTGGATTGCTGCATTTGGTATATCGAACTTTGCCCCACGTTGATACCCTCAAATGCGTTCCTAAATGCTGATAAACTTTTAACTGCTTTCTGACATGTTGTGATACCTCTTTGCACATGCAGGTGTTGAAAATGTGTGTCGTTGCATTGCCCTGGCAGGTTATGCAACATTCGCGAGTGTACTGACCTGCCTGCTGCACCATTAAGCGCACAACGCGCAACAATGTTTTTCAAATGGCCCAACGGGCAATTGAGATGGATACAAAGCAAATGTAACTCCGGCAGTAGTTTGTACTGGTGGCCTCGACTTGCATCGGCGCAATGTGTGCATTGCGGCGGTTGTCACACTACAGCACATAGTCAGCAAAAGCATAGTGCCAGAGAGTTGCGATTCTATGACATCATTATTTGCTGTGCCAATTTCTAAGGTCCTGCCTTTCGTTAATTGCTGCCTGCTATTAAGCCACAACTCCCATCGCCACATTAAATGGCACCGTCATCATCAGCCTTTAATGTGTTTGTTCTGGCCTTTTTGCGCGTTGCCAACTTGCATACGTTCGTTTTCGCTCCTGATAAACCTCTGTTCGGTAGTTGAACTAAAGATTGACCTTCTCGGAGAGGTGCAAGTGGTGACTGGTGCTTGGAAATGAGCCAAGCGAAGCACTGTTGTGAACTCTTTTTGCGAGTGCGCACACCGCAGACAATAAATGGCATCGTATGTCTCGAGTTTCGGGAGTTATCAGCGTTCCTGGCCACAAATAACTTAATTAGCGCCAGTGATGATGCCGAAATCGCAGCTGAAGTTGCCGGTGCCGAGGGATGGCATCCGAGCAGTCATGAACGTGTATGCCGCTCTTTGTGCCATGCTCTGAGAGATTGCGTTGGCATTCACCATCATTCGCTGCTGTTGTGGTGCAATGGAAGGTGCTAGATTTTCCAATTTGTAAGGCTTTAACACTATTGAGAACTTGATTGCCCACAAGAACATGAAAGCCAAGCTTACTGACTTCTTTCATACGAGGTAAAATGCGATTATCTTTTTTTTTTTTTTGCGTATTGTGGGCAAATAGGTAAGCTACTGCTTGTTACAATCTTCGGAAACCAACTTGAGACATGCATTGTTCTAAAAAGAGCTTCGAATAGGCATACCTTGTATTTCGAATTATTGGTATATCGAACTATTTCACAATCTCCTTCAAGTTTAATATATGTCTGGGATTGACTGTACTTTCTTTTTATGAATACATATTTTAGTTTTGTTGGGCAGTGTGTTTTTTTCATCCAGTTCTAAGAGTAGGTCACAAGCACACATGGGCCTCAGTTAATGAAGCCCTTCAAAAGCACGCAATCACACAGCCAGTGTGAAACTTGAGGTGCACACAGTTGGATCTCAAATGAATGCTGGTGATGCGCGCCATCACAAAGGAGCGTGAGTTGTTTGAGTGAGCTTGAGCACCTTGAGCTACCATTGCACGGTGTGGTACATTTGCCCATTTTGTTGCGCACTATTTGTTGCCATACTCACTGGCTTCTTGCCCTCAAGTGTGAGTACAGCAAGGAGGAGAAGCAATTGCGTATGTTTGAAATTTTGATGCCAGGATCCCTCTCTCTCTTTCTCTGTGTGTGTGTGCTGGCAGTGGAAAGGGCCGCTTCCGTGGCACTGCGTGGCTGCGGCTCACTAGTTCACTCTAAATGACAAGCTATTGACATGCTTGAAATAATGCATGTTGAAATGTGTGCTTTCAAGCGGGGACTGAAATAAATTATGATTAAAGCGAGAATTCGAGTAAGGCAAGTTTTTTCATAACGAGTGATTACTGTCCAAAATGTGGGAATGTACCATATTTACACGATTCCAACTCGACTTGAATGTAGGTCGACCCACCTAAAATTGCATCTCTCTCTCTCTCTCTCAAAGAAAAAAAAGCGCTTTTTTGCCATCCGCCAAGCATGACAACACCACAGTAAAACGGAGCTTTTCATTTCTTGTTTTGAGTAGATTCAGATCGTGTGCACCCTTCACGCTCACTGTCGTATTGCTGGTCATGTTGAAGTATACGGGAGTTTGGTCGATATTGCCGATCTGGCCAAGCAAATACTGCCGCATGTCACATAGTTTCAGGAACTGCCCATGGAAGGCGAAGACCTTCTCCTCGTATGCGGCCGGCACCTTTTGGCACACGCTAGTGCGCCGACGCAGAGAAAAGCCAGCCCTCTTCATAAATTTAGATGCCTAAGCCCTGCTAACTGAGCCTTTAGTATCCCCGCCTCAGAAGCATAGACACGGGCTTGTTGCATGATCATATCACAGGTGACCAACAGCGATCGATTGTGTAAATCGGTCATGTATGCAGCAAGACTAATAATTTTTCATGACAATGCCCACCTGTGCTGGTGCTTTTCACCTAGGAGTTAGAAGGTGCTCTTACCTTAACCGTCGGCCCATTCAGAAATCGTCAAGAGAGGGATTGCCATGAACTGTTTTCGTAATGCTTTGCAAAAGAGTTGCTACCACAACTGTCAGGTCGAGCGTTTAGTTTCCGCCAGCTATCCAAAACAGTTGCTCATAGATGTAGCAGAAACATTATTGCAAAAGGTCAAAGGGCTGATTAAGAAAGGTGCAGAACAACAAAGTAGTCAGTGGAATGCCTTTGAAGTTATGCTTTACTTGGACAAAGTTTCCTGTGGTGTCAAAAAGGTTGCTGTGAGACAGGGTATTAATCTTGTTTTTTCGGCCCCTTGCAGACTTTCTACGCTTTGTTCGCGTGTTGCTCGTGGCGCCACTAGAATCATAGTGTGTCCCACTCAGCATGAAAACGAGTACAGATCTTGCGCCACGCTTGTTGTGTACGGCATTCCGCTGACCCGTGAAAAAGTTTACATCGGCCAGACTGGCAGATGTATTAATGATAGGCTGCGCGAGCACGACTGCTCATTCAACCCTTCGGACGGGGCTAATCTGTCCCGTAATTGTCGGCAGTGTGGTTGTGTCCCATTTCTTTCCAATACTAGGATACAGTAGAACCTTGCTGATACGTTCCCGCTTAATACGATTTCCCGGCTCCTATGTTCGTGATCGCGAAAAATAAACATAACCCCATGGAGGAATGTGTTAGTACATTCTGGTTAATATGTTCCTGGAAAATATGATTATTTGGCAGCAACGTTCAGCATTGCGCCAAACCGCGGTCGTATGATATGTTCTGCAGTGAAAAATTAGCATTGAGGTGTGCAAAAAGGCCGCTCTCATGTGCTTGTGAAGCGCCTAAGCGGCGGCAGACTCCTTCTCTGCAGTGCTCAGTCCCCCCCCCCCCCCTCCCCTTCCGTGACTTCTCTGCATTGCTCGTTCGCCCCCGCCGCGGCTTCTCTGCACTGCTCAGTTTCCCCCCTCCGCGACTTCTCTGCATCACTCGTTTGCCCGAAGTGATGAAGCGCGGCGAGTGAATTGACCTTTGCGCTACCTCGCCCCTCGCTTCAATGCAAACTACTAAGTGGCGAAAACAGGGCGTGGCGGACTCCCCCTCGCAGATCGCTTTCAAGATAGGGCCAACGCGATGGTATCGCAGAAGTCTATCGTTGCAGATTATACTGACACGTGCGGTTGTTTTTGTGAACGCCGTTATCACCGCCCTGTGAATCGCGCGCTTGCCTTGATTGTTTGTGGCGAGCGTAGTTATCACTTTCTGTTATGCCAACGCAAGCAGCGTTTATCTTGCATGTCACTTTGGGAACCGTGTCGACAATTTCTGAAACTTTGCATGCTGGCGCGCACACTTGAGTAACTTCTGGAATTCCAGAGATAATGCGAGAACGCGTTAAGCCATGTGTATAAAAGGCGACGCACTGTGCCGCTTGTCAATCTTTCCATCGACCGACGACTGTTCACGCCGCTGTTGCTGTGAATTGTGATTGGCCTTGTTTTGCTGGGCACAAGTTTGCCCAATAAACAGTTCACCTGACATCACCTTGAGTCCTGCGTGCTTCGTCTCAAGTCACAACCACGTGACAATACTTACTACACTATGTTTCAGTCCACTGAAAACCTTCAGTGTTGCTTTGCTGACGAAAATCCTCTCCTTCTGTTTGCGCCAGTACCGCACGCAAGTTTCGGGTTCGCGTAATGGTCATCGTCATCATCATCAGCCTGTTTAGGTCCACTGCAGGACGAAGGCCTCTCCCAACGATTTCCAATCCACCCTATCCTGAGCGAGTTGGTTCAACTTTATGCCCGCAAACTTTTTAATTTCATCGCTCCATCTAACCTTTTGCCTACCTCTGCTGCGTTTTCCCTCTCTTGGTATCCATTCCGTCGCTCTTACTGTCCACCTATTGTCCTTCCTCCTCATGACATGTCCGGCCCAGGTCCACTTCTTTCTTTTAATTGATAAGATAATATCGGCTACTCCTGTCTGTTCTCTAATCCATTCCGCTCGTTTTTTATCTCTTAGCGTTACCCCTATCATTTTTCTTTCCATTGCATGTTGCGTGCTCCTTAGTTTCATCACTAGCTTTTTCGTTATTCTCCATGTTTCAGCGCCGTACGTTAGTACTAATGGTACCGCACATTTAAAGCCAAACCTCATATGAGTGAAAATGCACGCGAAAGTGACGGGCGACGCAATGAGCGACGAAACGGGCTGCTGAAGTGACATGTTGCGTTGTCAAAAAATTGCACTTTGGAAATCTGGAATCGGTCGCCCAGAAGTGCCAAGCCCTTGTAGCCAATAGAAAGCCGGAACATTCGTGCACGTACGCAGGAAAAAAGTCTTACAAGGCAATAAAAAAAATTTTGTGCACCTTTGCGTAGCAAAGCATGTTACTCTTACATTGCATGCCGCATTCAACGCGTCAGTTTTGCCAAAAATCGACGCCTTCATGCCAGCGGCACTGGATATCGCTCGCCGAAGTTTTTGCATGAATGAGGTTTGGTTATGCAAACAACAGCTCGCACGACGGTAGCCTGGTTCGCGTTGCCCGTCGCTATTGCGTGCATTTTCACACGTATATGCTTTGGCCTTTGGTGTCGTGCTCGATTCTAATGCGCGCGCGCAGCTTTTTTTTTTATTGGCTCCGCCGCACTAAATTAGCTGTGCAGTCACGCCAGTTCTGCTGGTGGCGGCTGATGCAAGGTTTAGTGCAAGGCTACATGCTGCTCAGTCAGTACCACGAGGTCAGTACAACGCGTTGGTCAGTAGTGCGACAGCTGAGGTCAAGCATGGCGTCAAGGAAGCGCAAGCCTTTATCGATTAAGTATAAGCTGAATATCCTCGTGGTTGTCGACAGGAACCCGAAGAGGAAGCGAATCGACATAGCGAACGAACTTGGACTGCCAGCGTCTACTGTGAATACTGTTGTGTCGAAGCGGAAAGAGATCGAGATGAACGCCATGGTATTCAGCAGCGCAACAAAGCAAGCTCGCGGAGCTCGTCATGGGGAGCTGCAGGAGGCGCTTTTGAAGTGGTTCAAACAAGCGCGGGCCTCCGGAATTAACTTTGACGGCAGTGTGCTTAAAGAGAAAGCACTCGAAGTTGCTGATATTCTTGGAATTGATGACTTCACCGCCTCCAACGGGTGGATAAGTCACTTTCGAGCTAGGCATGGCATCGCCTACCGGCAGGTGAATGGGGAGGCAGCAAGCGTGAATTTGGCCGACGTCGGTAAGTGGTTATCGCTGCTCCCCATCATAATTAATTCTTTTCATCCACGCGACGTTTATAATGCGGATGAACTAGGTCTCTTTTTCCGAGTGCAGCTGAGCATGAAGGGAGAGTCCTGCCACGGCGGAAAAGTGAGCAAAGACCGAGTAGCGACAGAGATGGGCCGGGCTCGTTTGATCTCTGCTTCAGCCATTTTCGTCACCCCCACTCGCATGCTTTTATTCTAGCGACCGTATTTTAGGCTCTGGGGGCTTCTGAAGAAAACAATCAGAAAAAGGGACATCGCACTTGCAGCCCCTTTTGCATATGACTGCGCTCGCCTGTGCAGCGAGGGGCACGGCCTCGCGGCTGTCCAAAGTCTGTCCGTGCGCACGCACCGGCGAGCTGGCTTGGGCAGGACGGCGCGCAAAATATGCGAGGAATTTTTTTTTTGTAAAGCTGGCTAAATATCAGAGGGCGCACAATATCAGAGGGCGCCGTAGTGTCGCAAACTGTACCCACCTGCTCGCTCCGTGGGCATTGGAAGGAGCCATCGGTTGGCAGAAATCATGCCTCTCGCGTTTGCAAGGGCGCCCGGCTTCTCCTTCTGCAACATGCGTGAGGAAAGAGGGTATACCGTATTTACTCGCATATTTTGTGCGCCGTCCCGCCCAAGAAAGCTCGCCGGTGCGTGCGCACGGACAGACTTTGGACAGCCGCGAGGCCGTGCCCCTCGCTGCGCAGGCGAGCGCAGTCATATGCAAAAGGGGCTGCAAGTGTGATGTCCCTTTTTCTGATTGTTTTCTTCAGAAGCCCCCGGAGCCTAAAATACGGTCGCTAGAATAAAAGCATGCGAGTGGGGGCGACGAAAATGGCTGAAGCAGAGATCAAACGAGCCCGGCCCATCTCTGTCGCTCGGAGGCGGTGACACCACCCCCATCGGAACGCCTGCCGTCGAAGCGGAGAGGAAACGTCCCGCCCGTCTTTTAACGAGCATGAGAAAACGCCAGGGGGGGAGTGTTGCTCGGCTGCTGAGCGATCGCATGGCTGCTGAGATAGCGCTGGCGCGCGCGCTATCTCAGCAACCATCGGCAGCCATCAGCGGGTGTCTCGTAAACCCTTCTACTTGCTGCGCTGTCAATGCGAAGAGACTGCGAAAAGTCTGCCTGGAGCAGCCGTATTCTCTTACACCAGCATTTTGTAGTGTTACGCGAGATCGTATCCAAAAGACTTACCATAACCGCATGCGTTACATTATATTACACGTTATTTCAAATGTGTTCGCGAACTCTCCACGTAATTTGCGCACTCCGTTTTCGGAGCTCTAAAATCGTGAAGTGCGCAAATTACCCGAGTCAATATGGTAGCTCAGTGGATATGGGCCACTGGGCGAGCGAAGCTGTTGCGGCCGTGCCACTGAGCATGCTGCAAGACGAGACCGGTGGCTGCAGCGCGGGAGTCACAGTCAGTAGCGCACAGGTTTCTAATGTTGGTATTGTGCGCTAGTACCACCAGTCAATGACAGGGAAAATTGGCATCCACCTGTTTTTGGCATCCACAAGTTGAAATTGGCATCCACAAGTTGAAGTCCCTAGCCATTAAAGGGGCACTGACACGAAAATTTTCGTCTGATGTTTTTTTTTTTTTGCTGCAATACGTAGCTGAGGATCTGTTAGCCATAACACGGCACATCATTTGCTCCAGCGCACGTCAGATAATTATTTATGGCCTGTTTATTACCCACTAGTTTCAGTTTTCGGTTTGGGAGAGCCCAAAAAACGACAAGGCGCCCGGTGCAACAGGCACCATCTAGCGCTCGCAATGGAGTAAATGAGTTCGACCACGTGAGCCCACATAACTGTGACACACGACAACCGATGCGTGCTCGTTTTCTTTTGCCTGTTGCACTTCCTGCACGTTGTTGTCGCTGTTGCTGTTATTGGTTGGCAACTATTTTCTTGAGGTCTGGCATCGCCGGCAGTCTACTAACGCAGCTGCAGCGAATAAGCAATGGCGGCTATGACGTCGTCATTGCTAGCTGCACTGTCAGAAATCGGCTGCCATGATGACATCGCGGAAGTTGAGGGTCCCCTTCAGGTCACCTTTGCTGTTGTTGATGTTGCGATGTACGGCGTCTAGCACTCGATTGCGCATGCGAACTTCAATATTCATTTAAATTACCTTCTGAGCTGTGTTCGCCATTGAGATGTGGTAGATGACATGTGTATGTCCATGAAAATCGATCCCGCAGGCTATCTTAGCAACGAAATTTTGGTGTCAGTGCCCCTTTAAAATACGAGGGCACTTTAACAATGACATGTGATCGCATAGCCGTGATAAGAACTCGGGAGGCGAAGACGGGTGCCGATAGACAGCACATGGAACAAACATGTAGCCCCAACAATTTACTTTTAGAAAAAGGCTTTCGTGGTCATCTATCTGTGCAAGTGCGCTGTCAGTGAAACTGTTTTTCAGTATTATCGCCACACCTTCATCCCTACCTGGGCGATCGCATCGAAAGATCTGATACGATGGAGAAATTACATCCACATCACTGATATCACAATGGTTATATGCATATCATATTTGAAAATAAGTTGTTCAAGCTGTTCAGTCTTATTCACTAAACTTCGAGCTTTGATTATCGCATGGCCTACGAGCTTCCCAGAAAAGGACACGCTGGTTTCTAGTGTTGTCCCAGATGTAGAGGCTATCATCAATGCTTCGCTTCTTGTTAGTAAGGAAAACACATTTCCTTGGGATTTTTCATCCTGGGCAGTTTCCCCGAGAAGGTGCCTTTTACGCAGGGTGTACTGACTGTAGTCATTCTGCAAGTTTAGTGCCTTTAAGCTTTTTAGCTTTCCGTATGACAGCTTCCTTTTCTAAGAAGTCTTGGAAGTACATAAACGATTACAGGCCTTTTGCCAGGTTTTTGCCCAAGATGGTGAATTCTGGCAAAAGAAAGGATGGTTTCCTTTAGCTTCTGTGAGAAATGCCCGTAGACCACTTCGCGTCACAGCGATTTTTCATTTTCGCCTTGTTGTTCACTAATGCCCTGAATAATGATGTTGCAGCGCCGACTGCGATCCTCAAGATCCTCCAGCTTAGTGTTTTGTTGTTTAATTACTTGCTTTAAGCTTTGAACTTCAGTCTGAAGTGATTCAATTTCTGAAGTTTTTTTCACAGATTTCTATCAACTGTTCATTAAATTCTGCCCATTTAGCACTTAGGGATGACACGGTTTTTTTCTGTTGTTGAAAGACGTTCGTGAGTGTTGGCTAGTTGTGATAAGATTGCGGCCTGGCCAGATTGAGGTGACGCAAACATTTCATTGACAGAAGGACCGGGGTTAAGTTCGTGTCACCACAAACAAGCAGTTTACAGACACAAAGACAGTTGTATGTTATTAACAAGCATGTCCGTGGGCAAGGCAGAACTAACAAAGTCAGGTCATCACTCTTAAATGATGAGTAACTAACCTGTGTTGTGAACAGGAAACATTTGGTAAGCGACATGATGCCTCCATTCCCGCCGTGCCCACTGGTGAAGAAGCGTTGGCACAGGTCTTTTAAAGCTGGGATGAGTGACGTGCCATGGGCGTCTGCTCACGTGATGACACCACTTGCACAGTGAGACTAAGAATCACCTGCCAGTGAGACGATGACGAAATACCGTATTTACATGAATCTAACACGCACCTTTCTTCCGATAAAACGGGTCCAAAAATCGCATGCGCGTTAAAATCGAGTGTGAACGAACAACACCGTTACCATATCGCCGTCGGCATCAAAATGGCTGCCTCCTAATGCGCTTCAGGCGCTGTCGAACGGTCACAGTCGAAAAAACGAGCTAGCAGCGTGGCGCTCTTTGGCGCGCATATTTCTGTAGTTTCTATGTCGCCGTCGGTCTCCCGCGTAATGACACACATGATGTGTAGGCCGATGATGCCGTGTTGGCTTGGCCATCTTGCGGCCAACCAAAGTCGCCACGTGGGCTACGTCGCCGATGCAATCTCAGAGACGCCCAGCCGCACGAGCTTTTGATAGCGTTCTAGGGTGGCCGTAACGGGAAAATAAATGTTTGTTTCCCATCACCGCACGCAAAACGGCCCATTATCGTATTTCTCCCTCGTATCCGTGCTGAGCCCGAGCCTTCCAGTCGTGCGCGCAGCTTGACATCCGAGATTGCATCGCGGCAATCACCGAGACCACGCGACCACGCCCCAACCATGACTAGGCTTAGCTGCGCCACCCTGCGCAGCACGCGGCAGCGGGCGTGAGGAAACTGCGATAGCATGGAGGCATGCAGCACTGCGAGTAAATGATGTCATCGCTGCTTGCACATGCCTACGCTCGGCAACGTGCGGCAGTTTTATCGGGACACAGGACTTATGAATCGGCACGCCGAACGTCTTCGAAACACCGTGGATCAAGTGTAGCAGGACTGCAAGTGCGTTTATTATGCGAGTACGGCATTTTGGTTTTATGAATGTGAGGATGTTGATTACTAAGGACTTTTCTTTTTTTTTGTGTCTCGGAAAATGGGCGCACTTTACAATCGATGTTTAACTTTTTTTTTTTTCGTCGCGGGAGACAGGTGCGCATTACAATCGAGGGCGCGGTAGAATCGAGCAAATACGGTACATGGCCAGACGAAAGGGATCAGATTGGGCATCATCCATGTAATAGCTTCGACACGTGCTTGTGGGGCATGATCCAGAGGCGGCGACAGCCAGAAAAACTTGTGTAATGAACAGGAAACGTTTGGCAAGCGACATGATGCCTTCGGTCTCGACGTGCCCACTGCTTCACTGCTTTCAGGCTTTCAGGCTCCATCTCTTCACTGCTTTCAGGCTCCCTCTTCACCATTTTCAAGCTACCTCCGTATCTTAGAGCATGCTCAATCCGCTCCATATTATGCTTTTGTATGCCGGCTGTCTTATGCTTATTAACCTTGAAAGCTCCACTATAGTCTACTCTCATTACAATGGACCCTTATAATCCGGGAAAAAATGTCTGTTTTATCCGAAGTCCGTAATATCCAGACATCGAACAGAAAGGGGGGGGGGTGTAAGGTCCGTGTGTTTATCATCACTGACATCGCTCAGCTGCGTGATTTAGTCCTTTATAAATACCTGCCGCCGAATATAGACTCCGTGGCACGGCTACGACCGACAGTGGTCATTTATAGCTGTAGTACATGTTCAACTTTCATCAGCAAGTGTAACAGTACTAAGTGCAGGAAGGCCTAGTGGGTGGCTGCCGAACCCATGTAAACATTAGTGAGGCTCAGTCCAAAATCTACTAATCTAACAGCTTGCCGTCACAAAGCCGCTCATGTTACGAGCTGCCGGTCATGTTACAAAAAGAACTGGTTCCAGCTGGGGCTCTTTCTAACGATCGGCATCACAAATTCATTTTTTTCATGGACGCATTTCTGCCTCAGCTAATCCAAGACCGTTGCTAAGCTGAATTAGCACGTGCATTCATACCAACGCACCTCACACGTAAAAGCTTATTCATTACAACTTCTCAGTGGAACTCACCGGTATTTGGGCTGGGAGGTCTGGAACGCCTCACTTCCATAGCGTTGGTCACAATGCCTAACGACCCGATTGCGGAGAGATCGATGAACATCCAAGGTAGAAAAAAAAAATGAACAAAAGCTTTTTATTCACACCTAACTCGAAAAGAACTTTGTTATCAGTGACTGGTGGCCCCCCTCGGGTTGCTTCATGGAACTTGAAATGCTTAGGGGATTTACCCCGATGCTTGTTTGCCGGTGATACCTTTGCTGTGCACGATGGAACTCATGGTCTGCTTCCATAGTCCCATCGCTGTGGCAACATCCGCCTGCTTTTCTCCGCGTGCAACTGCACTCACAATTTTCATTTTATCACTGAGCGAAATTTGCTTCTGTTTTCTGGAGGCCATTATCTCAGCACTTGCTCTCGGTGCGGCACCCCGCGGAACACAATGACAAAATGGCGCTTGTTATGCTTTCAGGCTGGCTTGGCTAGGGGCTCGGCTTGGCCAGATGGGCAGTAATGTGCCCAGCCGCAGTTTAAAATTTTTGCTTAAATCGCCAGCGTGGCAAAGTATGTTGTCAGTCCGCGTCGAAATGGCAAAATTTTATCGTATGTGCAACTTTGGCAAAAAACTGCCATTAATTTTGTCCACTGCAGCCGATAGTCCGTTGCAGCAAAGTCTGTTCAAAGCAAAGTTGGCTGCATTGATAAAATACATGGACCAAACGTAGGTTCAAATATGGTCCATTATATCCGAAAGTCCGTTGTATGCGGGTCCGCTATAACGAGCGTAGACTGTAGTTCTATTCTGTCAGTTGCATTAGATGCTGCCATGCCTTGTCGTTTTCTAATCAAGTCTTTCGTCCCCTGGGAAAGTTTGCTAGTGATCTGTCCACCGATCTTGCCTCCTACTTCTATTGCACACTCCGTGACAGTGCGTGTGGGATTATCGCCGACACCCTGAATGCAAATGTCTGCTTACTCAGTGAGAGCTGAACACCTGTTTTACAGCGCTATCCTGAATTCTTCGAGTTTCCGTCTTACTGTTAGCTCATTGATCGGTTTCTTTCATACTAGCTTATTGTGTTCCCTTCTCAAGTCTAGGCCAATTTGAGATCTCACCATCCTGTGGTCACTGCACCTAACCCTGCCCAGCACTTCCACATCCTGCAAGATGCCAGGGTCATCGCATAGTATGAAGTCTATTTCTTCTTTATGCTCGCCATTCGGGCTTCTCCATGTCCACTTCCAATTCTCCCATTTGCGGAAGGAGGTATACATGGTTTGCAGATTATTCCGCTTTGCAAACTCTACTAATAAGTCCCCTCTGTCCTTCATACAACCCAAGCCATAGTTCCCGACTGCCTTGTCTCCAGCCTGCTTCTTGCCTACCTTAGCATTGAAGTCTCCCATCACAATGGTGTACTGTGTCTTTACATTAGCCATTGCCGATTGCACATCTTCATAGAAGTGTTCAACTACCTGGTCGTCATGGCTGGATGTAGGTGCATAGCTCTGTACCACCTTCAATTTGTACCTCTTATTAAGATTAATTACAAGACCTGCTACCCTCTTGTTAATGCTATAGTATTCCTCTATGTTGCTAGCAATGTTCTTGTTGACCAGAAATCCCACTCCTAGTTCTCTTTTGTCCTCTAGACCACGGTAACATAGGACGTGCCCATTTTTCAGCACTATAAAGGCTTCTCCCGTCCTCCTAACCTCACTGAGCCCTATAACATCCCATTTAATGCCCGCTAATTCATCAAACAGTACCTCTAGACTCCCGTCTAGATCTCACCTCTAAACAGTACCTCTAGATCTTTCGTTACGGAGGGCTAAGAGGATCCTCGCACTCATTTTTACTTCGAATACCAGGAAGGTACAGCTAGCCGTTTCAAGTGCGACGCGGTGCTTTCCGCCATTTTCGCAGTGCTATCCCACGTGTTCCCTGACTAACTCTGCCTGGCATGTCCTCTCTCCCCTTTTCTCCTTCATTGCGTAAAGGTAATGGGGGGGAGTTGCAAAGCTAGAAGTGTGGGACGTTTTGAAGGACGCATAGCAACCTAGCTATCATTCGCATAGGCGCGGTGATAATAGATTCCATGACCGTTGATCGGTGTTGCTGCTTACGTCGTAATGTGTTGAAAATGGATTCCGATTTCGCGTGAGTGCTGCTTTCTTGATGCTCAACATGTATTATGCTGCTCACCCTTACTCACATCTTGTCACATTACCCTGTTAGATAACCAGTGCGAATAGCTTAGCATCATACCAGTAGTTGGGAATCATGTATGTTAGATCAACGTAACAATATTGGCAAGCTGCTATTTACATCTCCAGTGATGATAAAGATCAGGATGGAATGTTTAATATCTTGGACTGGTATAGCGCATTATGGAAAACGGAAAACGGTCAAACAGACCGAAACAAAAGGACAGAGTGCTATCTTTCAACTGAGCTTTATTTGCAAATTACATCGAATATGTACACTCGCGCAAGCATACAGAAAACACCCGGACGAATCGCTAAGATCACACAAATCATCGCAAAGTCACAGAGCAAAGATTCACCTGATTAAGAAAAGACACTTCACGTTCGGATAACACCAGCGAAGGGGCGCTGATACATGTGTTTCCAGCTCTTACTATACAGTGTGCTTCAATTATCTCACGAGTTACTTGTAACGGGTGCTTCTTCACCACTTCGCATCGATCAAATCCAGGGGAACAGCCACAATCGCGGCAGTGAATGCCAATGTGCCCCTGGATTGATTTGTGTGCATTGTAATGGTGCTCTTTTAGCCTTTCATTGAGGCAGCGCCCCGTCTGGCCAATCTACCTCTTGCCACATGGGAGTGGTATCGAGTACACAACCCCCGCTTCACATGTCCGAAACCGCGTTTTGTGCTTGGTTGGGCAAAGAGTAGCGCGTGGTTTAAGGGGATTGATAGCTTTGCACAACCGCTGCAACTTATCCGGCGCCGAGAACGCCACTTTCACTCCGCCTTTCTCGCCTATCTTTTTTGGTCGGTGGGAAATACCGTGCACGTAGGGTAAAACTATGGGTCTTTTACGATCATTTAATTTCGGCTGAGCCTCTGAGTTGCCTTCTTTCTTTATCTGTCTTAACAGTTTTTCGGCTATAGATAATAACAGAGGAGCTGGGTACCCAGCACGTAAAAGCCTTTCAGTTTGAGCTACAAAGCTGCGCTGCATGACATGATGACATGATTTCCTAAGGGAGTTGATGAAACAAAGATTAGTAATGCTTCGCTTTACTAACTTAGAATGGCAGGAGTCAAAGGGTAAAAGAGGCTTTCCAGTCCTAGGTTCATATAGCCAGCACACATGGTCAGGTGTAAAAATCAGGTTCAAATCTAAAAAGCGTAAGCTGTTGTCAATAGGCATCTCGTGCGTCAATACAAGTGGATTAAAACAGTCATTGAATGTCTTCACGATATCGTCGGTTAGGTGCCGGCAGGCAGCGTCACTGCAATTGATAAAAAGCAGAAAGTCGTCTACGTAACGACATACTTTTACGACAATACTTTGGTCGAGCATGCTCAGCAGCAATCGGTCATGATGTGCAAGGTATATGTCACTTAAGATAGGGGCGAGGCATGACCCGATACAGACACCACTACGCTGTATGTAAGTCCGATCATTGAAAGAAGCAAAAGTCGACTTAATATAAAAGGACAGAAGCTCTAAGAGGCTATTGTTATGTACACCCGTGAGATTCTGGAAGGCTACTGCACCAAATGAGTCAATGGCATTGTCAACACACTGTAACAACTTCCCATGCGGCAAAGAGTAGTACAGGTCTTTGATGTCTACAGAAAATGCTTTTAAGCCCCAGCCATTCTGTTGGAGAAAGTCAACCAAAGTGTCCGAATGCCTTATTAGAAAGGGATCATCAATGGTGAGAAAGTTGAGCTTTTCTTGCAGAAATAAAGCCACAGTTTTTTGCCATGTTCCTCTCTCTGTTACAATTACCCGCAGGGGGCAATCAACCTTGTGTGTCTTAGCCGTGAAGAACATGTCAAGGCTAAGCTTTTTGCACTTATCGACTGCTTTGGCAAGTTTTTCGAAACCCAAGGTGGCGCACAGCCTTTTTGCCTGGGATTTAACTTTGCATAGGGAGGTGGCATCCTCAGCTCTGAAGACAGAATGAACGGCTGTGGTTGCTTTCTCAATAAATCTTTCTCAGTTACTAATCTTTGTTTCATCAACTCCCTTAGGAAATCATGTCATCATGTCATGCAGCGCAGCTTTGTAGCTCAAACTGAAAGGCTTTTACGTGCTGGGTACCCAGCTCCTCTGTTATTATCTATAGCCGAAAAACTGTTAAGACAGATAAAGAAAGAAGGCAACTCAGAGGCTCAGCCGAAATTAAATGATCGTAAAAGACCCGTAGTTTTACCCTACGTGCACGGTATTTCCCACCGACCAAAAAAGATAGGCGAGAAAGGCGGAGTGAAAGTGGCGTTCTCGGCGCCGGATAAGTTGCAGCGGTTGTGCAAAGCTATCAATCCCCTTAAACCACGCGCTACTCTTTGCCCAACCAAGCACAAAACGCGGTTTCGGACATGTGAAGCGGGGGTTGTGTACTCGATACCACTCCCATGTGGCAAGAGGTAGATTGGCCAGACGGGGCGCTGCCTCAATGAAAGGCTAAAAGAGCACCATTACAATGCACACAAATCAATCCAGGGGCACATTGGCATTCACTGCCGCGATTGTGGCTGTTCCCCTGGATTTGATCGATGCGAAGTGGTGAAGAAGCACCCGTTACAAGTAACTCGTGAGATAATTGAAGCACACTGTATAGTAAGAGCTGGAAACACATGTATCAGCGCCCCTTCGCTGGTGTTATCCGAACGTGAAGTGTCTTTTCTTAATCAGGTGAATCTTTGCTCTGTGACTTTGCGATGATTTGTGTGATCTTAGCGATTCGTTCGGGTGTATTTTGTATGCTTGCGCGAGTGTACATATTCGATGTAATTTGCAAATAAAGCTCAGTTGAAAGATAGCACTCTGTCCTTTTGTTTCGGTCTGTTTGACCGTTTTCCGTTTTCCATAATGCGCTATACCAGTCCAAGTACGTCGATCCAACTCGCCCAATCTTCAACACTTGTGTTTAATATCTTGTTATTGACTTGACCTTGGAAAGGGCCACTTCACAGTAAAATGATACTAATACTATTAATAATGAAAAAAAAGACCCAGAGCAGAACATTGATTCTTGGTTAACTAATTTGTGGCCCCTTAACAGTTATAATCGGTTATCAACGTAAGTTCAATATGCATGGCACTATCGGCACTCATCATCATATCTAATAACAGCAAAGAATGTACACGCATTCACCTGTATGGAAAACGACAATGGGTCATGGAATTCAAAGAATGTAAGATAATACGATATAAGATTAGGCGAAACGATGGGAAATCTTTAGTCTTGGGCATTAGGTGATTCGGATTCCTACAGGAGATTTGTTAGACGGTGATACACTTATGTTGTGCAGCAAGGAACAGCTATTACTTTGTATAAATCAGAGCAATCGAGGTGTTCGGAAGTCGGTCGTAGCGCCGCATATCAGTAGTAGAGATAATAAATAAAATAAATATGTACGAGTGGACATAAAATCAATGCGTGGACGAAGAGAGGAGAAAGTTTTGGGGTCCACGCATATGTCTCTTATCTGAAGATTGTGCCACTGATGCGCCAAGGTCATGTGTGCTAAGCACCAGCCTGCATGCTGCCTTGGGGAGTCGCCGGCAAATGAACGCGAGGTGCATGTATGTCTGTTGTGCGCGGACAGTCGGCGGGCAGGCACCGAGAGAGTGCATGGTTTGTGTGCACGAGGGAAGCGTGGTGCCCGGTGCGCACAAGGCTAGGGTCAGTGTGGTGGCCAGGGAGTTCTTTTGTTCATTTCTTTATTGTTTCGGAGTTCTTTCCTGGTTGTATGAATTAGTATTAATAAGCGTTCTTTTCGAGTTCATTGGCTTCATTGTCATCGTTGGCAGAAGGCTGCCCAAACCCCACAAAGTTAAGCAGGTGTGTGCTGCTGAAGGGATGGTTGACATTGAAAAGGATAGAATGATGCGCGTCTCTCACCTCACGTGAGGATCTTTGAACTTGATGCAGGGCTTCTGATCTTTACACAAATGCAGTTCATCCAGTCCTCTGAGTTGGATGCGGTGTTGAACCCTTTTTAAAGCTAACTTGGGGCCCAGAGGCGGAAAGTAGTTGGAGATGAAGAAGGGAGAGAGAGCTTGTTTTTATTGTGTGGACAATCTTGAAAAGCTGACCTTTTAAAGGGCCACTAAACAGGCTCCTACTTTTTTTCAAAGCCGCCCAAACAAGCTAACTCAATCATAGAGAAGGTTGCGGCGATCACATTCTGCGAATATGACAGCGCTGCGCGCCACACAGACGCCGTATTTCAAAAAACAATTCGCGCGCTTCTTTCCGGCGACTGACCAGTCGCGCTCGCATCCTAGGTGTCGTCATGTCGTACCGCGAACAACTTTGCGTAGTCGTATCTCGTCGATTGGTCGAAACGTCTATTGTCAGATCCCCTGGCCATCCCACCGGCGTGAGCGCAGGAGCAACCCAATGTTTCTAGAACGGGAGCAACCGGTTCCGCAGCGCAAGCGTCAATGACGTGAAATGATCACGTCAGGTCACGTGTCAAAAGTGGGCGGAGTCTCGACGGCGCGCCGCCCCTACCCTCTCCTCAGCAGAGAAGGGTGGGGAGGCCGACCGAGAAAACGAAACCAGCGCAAGCGGTCACTTAAACCCGTGTAACTTCTCTATTATTGCACCTATTCGCAAAATTCTTGCGGGAGCATGTTCACACCGCACAGGAGCGCAGTTACATCTTTAAAACGAATTTTGGACCTCGAGGTTGTTTAGGGGCCCTTTAAGCAGGCGGGATGAGGCAAAGTAAGGAGGGGGAAAAAAAAGCGAGAATGGAGGGGAAGAGTTCTTCCTCTGGCGTGCACTAAAGATGTCTATGCCTGTTCGCGAAGGTCTTGTGTAATTTTTTTGATGCTGTTCCGTTGGTTTGCATGGTTTGGCCACTTTAGGCTCATGGTTTGGCCACTTTAGGCTTTGATATGTGCTCACACTGTGAAAAGGAGAGATGGCTAAGGGTCACGCTTGTTATTTCCGCATGCCTGCCTCACTGCAGTCTCATTTCTTTTCTCTTTCTCAATTCACACGCTCTTGTTGGTGTGCATGGTTTCGCTTTGATATGTGCAGGCGGGTAATCGGCATTATTTCTGACTATCAGCGACATAAGGACTGAAAGATTTGCTAGAAGCATCAATGCAGCATATTTTCTCCACCAAGGAAATATTTTTTCCTGTTTGATATGCCAGTAAGAATTCTTTATTAATTGGGGAAAAAAAGAAAAATGTGTGCCAAGGTGTTATCTTGAACATTGTAAATCCTTCAGTGGTAGGTTTACTCACATGCATAGCTGACCAGTCTTTATGTCCGTTGCAGTTTGATGAAAGTGTGCGAATCTGGGATGTCAAGACCGGCAAGTGCCTCAAGACTCTTCCTGCCCACTCGGATCCTGTGTCTGCTGTGAGTGTCTGTGAACGAGAACTACAGTGCAGAACTAAAACACTGTGTCTGTTGCAGGTTCACTTCAATCGTGATGGCTCTCTGATAGTTTCCAGCAGCTATGATGGACTCTGGTAAGTTGACTGCATCATGGTCATGCTGTTTTTGGATGTCGAATTGAGTCTTATACTATCCAGTAGTGCAAGTTTTGGTATTTAGAACTTTTATTGTCATTGGATAGTGCAGTCAACGCTTGTTGCAACAGACCCTCATAATCCAGCAAAAAGTGTCCGTTTTATCAAAGTCCGTAGTACCCAATATTGTGGAATTCAGTTTGGCAGCGTGGGGCAGGCTATTTCTGTAACTGCCTGCCGGACTCCACAGTATGATTACGAACGACGCTAGTCGGCAACAGCGGTAGTTTACAACTGCAGCGTATGTTCTTCTATGAGTGGGTGCCGTTACAGTAGGTGCAGCAAGGCTACTGCTACTCTGAATTAGCTCTAACATTCATACAACCTCACCTCTTGCAGTAACTTATTCTAAGTTGCCAGTGAAACTCAATTGGACGTGATCTTGGAATACCGGGAGTTGATTTCCTTTCCCTAAGCTCCACTAGCTTCAACACTAGCTGAGGAGGGAAGGTGTTTGAGGTTCGAATCGGCGCCCCTCGATGGCTCGAGTACTCGATGCTAGCGCGAAGGAAGAGCCGTTGCCCGGTAAAGAGAAGCTTTATTTCACACTCAGGCGTCTGCCTGGGTCCAAGCCCGAGCCTCCGCTCCCCGCTCACATCCAAGGCGTCCTCACTTCAACCCTTGGTGCAACAAAGAGTCCCCCAACAAGCCAATTACACTTCGGGGTTGGCACCACACAAACCAATCGCACAAACACTTTTATGACACACACGGCATTGGTCGAACATACGTCACAATCTACAACACCCGAGGGGATAGGTTCACTGCGCAACACCGTCATTTCCCTCTCTCCTACGTTGTCGCCTGTGTATTAGCCCAGACGACCGCCAGCGCCGGAGGCCCTGCTCGAGCTATCCTGCCCGCGCACCACGTCTCTTTCAAGGAGCCGCCGCACAGCGGTGAGAATTTTTGCAGGCCTTGTCCACTAACGATATGTAATTTTTCATCTCGCCCTGTCATCATCTTTCATTTTAATGACCTTCGTCGTTTAAACCCTGCATGCTTCGAGAACCGTAATTGTGACCCGAATGCGGCTGCACACAAAACATCCTCCGGTCGCATCTGGCGGAGCGGCAGCAAAGGACGCATACGGATGTCAAGCTGTGACTAACACCAGACGGCCGTGCGTCGCTTCGCTCCTTCTACGCGAGTCGCTTCCCATTCAACTCTTTATTTCCTTCTTTTTTTTGTTGCCAGCGCGGAGGCGGCCCTGCCCTCCGACGGCGCCCCTGCCCCCGCCGGGTTGCCTTTTGTTCCCTTCGCGGGGTCTTCTGCGCTTCTTTTTCGCGGAGCCGACATGTGTTCCGACATGTGTTCCTGGCGACATGTGTACACCGTAGTACGGGGAATCGTTCTGCGCTTTGAAGTATTCGCACAGCTGGACCACCAACACCACGCCGACCCTGCATACCTTGGACTAACTCCTCCCCCTCAAGAGTGTTACTGGACACTTGATGTCCACGTAACACGATACGAAAAAACAACAACAACAAAAACTTCGCACCGAAATCAATAGATCACTCCCCGCCCACGCAAATGCGTGGACCAATTTCTACTTCACACTCAAAGTAACATCTTTCTCGTCATACTGCCGAAAAGAAACACATATGACTATTTCCGTCATGCAGCATACTCTCACTCGAAATGACAAAAGAACCTAGGTATCCTTGCAACGCAAGACAGTTATGACACACTCTGAATGAAATCAACAGTATTAATAAGTTCGTGGTAGCTTGACACAGGGCACGCGAACTGGTGTGAGTCCTGTTGCATAGTGTCTCTCACATTCCCCGCACCGTCATTGTCCCAACACGCGAGACCCACTCTGTGCGCCCTCCAGGCCCCGAAAAGCACACTCAAAGGGAGCGACTGGACCTCGCATCGGCTATGTCTTATACTCAAAGGATCGCACCAGGCTCCAAAGGGAATGAGCACATCCACAAAACAATAGTTCACTTCATACACAACACTGGCCCTACAAAACGAATCTAACAAGCTTACACACACAGTTCTATTACTTAAGGGCAAGTCTACATTGCATAAAAAAAGGAATGCCTAATTCGGAACTATAAACAAGACATTCTCATCTAGACACAAAATATTCATCTGTCTGAGCTACGTTACAAAACACTTGACAATTATGTCCGAAATGCGAAAAAAAAACTTGCTCATTCATTCGATCCAGCGTAACTAGTTCAATGGCTAAGGGTAAAGCACTAAACAGTCCGAGTCACACATAACAGGCTACTGACTAAACAGTTATATGAACACAACCCAAATGATCATCCGAGACGCGAAAGAGCATCAGCAGCCTTGTTCAGAGCGCCTTTGACATGAACAATTTCTGTCATATTTTTGGGATCGCCAATGCTCACCGCGTTAGCCTAGCACTGGAGGGGGCCGCGCGAGTCAGGAAAGTCAGCGGGTCGTGGTCAGTCATTATTTTGACCTTTGTGCCAAATAGCCACATACCCAAAGACTCTAACGCCCACACAATTGCAAACGCCTCTCGTTCAATTGTGGACCACCTTTGTTGCGACGGGTTCAACATCTTACTAAGGAATGCGACCGGTCGTTCCGTGTCACCCATCCTTTGGGAGAGGCAAGCTCCGGTTGCCGTCTGTCACGAGTGTGAGGGGATCTCGGGAGCGCTTGCTCCGATGGATTGAGAGAGAGTGTGACGAAGACGTAAGGCATTAACAAAGACAAAAGACGTTACTTTATGTACGGGAACACTTAAACACAAAAAACATGTACAACACCAATTCGCACACAAAGAAAACTGAAGAAAAAAAAACTAAGTTAACAACCTAAACAGCCTAACTACAGATCCTCCGCATTGGGCGCAGTTCCAACGGGAGTCACTCAACCCTGGGCCTCGCGTTTATGTCCGCGGTCGCCGCTCAGACTGTAGTGGACGCTCTTACATTGCATTCGGTGCGGTGCTGGTTCAGAGTCGGTGCTCTCTCGGTGTGTCGTGTCCTCGTAGCCGTCGTCGACAGATGCTGCTAGTGGTGGCCGCTGCTCACGCAAGGTCCGTCCTTGTCCGCCGCCTTGCTTCTCGTGTGACGTGACGAATCACCGCTTAGGCCTAGCCTAGGCCTCCTCATATGTGATGCTCGGTCTCCAACAAAGACCTGGCCCTCTGCAGTGATTCTTCTGCTGGTCGTCCCGTTCTGCCGGCGAAGGTGGAGTGCTGTGGGTACACTGGGAACTGCTACAGTTCAGCCGCTGCCACTCCGAAGTGCGTGCTCGATCGTAAGCAAGATCGACGCCCCCCGGAGCCCGGAGCCCTCGTCTCCTTGTCACCAGTCCGTAGCTGGCAAGGACACCCTTCATCGACTGGTGCCACGCAGAGAATGCCAGCTCAACCTTCTTCCATCACCGATCGCTGCTCGGGTCGCGTGCCGCGAGCCCTCTCTCAACCAATTGTGGGCATCGACGTGTCCACGGCGCGTGCCTTCCCGCTCCACTTCGCCGATCTCTCTGTTTCGCCTGGTGGCCTGTGTTTGTGGGCCCTTTTTACTCATGGCAATGGCCCCCCTGTTAAGAGTTCTTTTCTTGAAAAAAAACTGCTTCCTCCTCTTCCGACTCCTTGAGGACCCTGCGAATGTTGCTGCTCGATGACCTTCACGGACACACCGCATGTCCCTTCACACCGACACACTTTCGCTGCACATTGTGTTTCTTGGTCATCACCACACCCAACACCATCATGTAGTCTCTTTCCTCAATGTTCACCACCTGAGTGAGTGTTCACAAAGTTCAAGTTCCTGTCTGCTAAATAATGCACTCCTATACATACACTACTTCAATATGTCACTAAATCAACACAGTATAAGAGTACATCACCTCATTAATAACGCACATCTAAATATAACTGTATAGTTCACCACAATAGCACTCGGCACTCTTTGCTTTGCATGTCTATGTGGCTCTACATGTGTATTTTACATGGCCCTGCTCATGAAGTCTGCTTCTACATTCTGACTTCCCTTTATATATTCTAAGTGGAAACAGTATTCCTGCAATGCCAGGCTCCATCTCATCACCCTGCTATTTGTTAATTTTGCCTTGCTCAAAAACTCCAACGGTTGATGGTCTGTCTGTACTCTGAACGGCTTTCTAAACAGGTATACCGTATTTACTCGCGTAATTTGCGCAATTTTTTTCGCGATTTTAGAGCTCCGAAGGGGGGTGCGCAAATTACGCGGAGATTTCACGAACACATTCGAAATAATGTGTAATATAATGCAACAAGCGCGGTAACTCTTTTGGATACGATCTCACGTAACACTACAAAACGCTGGCGTAAGAGAATACAGCTGCTCTATGGACACTTTTCGCAGTCCCTTCGCGTTGAGAGCGCAGCACGTAGAAGGGTTTACAAGCCGCCCGCTGATGGCTGCCGAGATCGCTATCTCGCCCGTCATGCGATCGCTCGTCAGCGGAGCGACACTCCCCCCCCCCCCCCCCCCTTCCCTCGCGTCTTTTCATGCTCGTTAAAGACGGGCAGGGCGTTTCCTCCCCGCATCGAGGGCAGGTGTACCGATCGGGGTGATGTTATCGCATGCGCCAACCGAGCGACGGAGATAGGCCGGGCTCCATTTGGTCTCTGCTTCAGCCGTTTTCGTCGCCCCCCACTTGCATGGTTTTATTCTAGCGGCTGTACTTTGGGCTCCGGAGGCTTCCGGAGAAAAGAATCGGAAAAAGGGACATCACACTCGCAGCCCCTTTTGCGTATGACTGCTCTTGCCTGCGCAGCGAGGGGTGCGGACGCGCGGCTGTTCTAAGTCTGCCCGTGCGCGCGCGCCAGCGAGCTGGCTCGGGCGGGACGGGGAGCGCAAAATATGCGAGGATCTTTTTTTTTTTTGTAAAGCTGGCTAAATGTCAGGGGTGCGCAAATTGTGCGAGGGCGCAAATTATGCGGGTAAATACGGTATGTGGAACCTTCTCACGGCCCACACCAGAGCAAGACATTCCGTCTCCACCGCGGAATAGTTCTGTTCAGCCCTGTTCAATTTACGGCTAGCAAAGAAAACAGGGTGTAACTTTCCTCCCTTGTCCTGCAGGAGTGCTGCCCCCAAAGCCTTATCAGAGGCATCTGTTTGCAGTACAAACTCTTTCGATACATCTGGGGCCATGAGTATGGGGGGATGGGCAAGCTTGCCCTTCAGTTCTTCGAAGGCTCTGTCGTGGACTGCCTCCCACTTCACTAGATGGCTTGCCCCCTTTTTTGGTCAAATCCGTTAGTGGTCCCGCTATTTTGGCATACTGCGGGATGACCTCCCGATAAAACCCTGTCAGCCCTAAGAATGATTGTACCTGTTTCTTGGTTTTGGGCTTACTAGCAGCTTGGATCTTTTCTAAAATCTCCCCCTTGGGTTCCACCTGCCGCATTCCTAATTTGTGTCCCAGAAAGTCTACCGTCTCAAACCCTAGTTCACACTTGTTTGGTTTAATTAATATATTAGCCTGGCCTGTTTTATTTTTTCAATAGCTTTTCTAGGGCTTGTATGTGCTGCTTCCATGTATCAGTCGCAACTAGTATGTCGTCAATGTAGTGTTCTGCATGCGGCACGACCTGTAGGACCTTCCTCATTAACCTTGTGAACACAGCGGCCGCTGTCTTTAGTCTAAAAGGCATGTACTTAAACTGAAACAATCCCCTGGAGCATGCAAAAGCACTTCTCTCCTTAGTTTTCCTCCATAGGTATCTCCCTGTATCCTTTAGAAAGATCTAGCTTAGAGAAATACCGTATTTTCCGGTGTATAAGACGCGGTTTTTTTCCAAAATTTTCGGAGGTGCGTCTTATACAACGGTGCTTCTTATACGTACTTTTTTTTGTAGTTCTTTTGGGAGAAACTCATGTTGATGCTGATGAGTCTTTTTTTTAACGACTAGAGCAGTACGATACGAATGATGCGTCATGATTATAATAACGAAGACTCAACGTGCCGGTACTACAGTTCCACAACAAAACCAAAGTACATAAAACGGAAAAATAAAAAGGAAGTATGTCGTGTAATAACGTGTAATATAATGCAACTAGCGCGGTAACTCTTTTGGATACGATCTAACGTAACACTGCAAAACGTACGGCTGCTCCAGGGAAGGCGCAGCACGTAGAGGTGTTTACGAGCTGCTGATGGCTGCCAAGATAGCGCTATCTCGGCAGCCGACAGCCGAGCGACACTACCCCCCCCCCCTCCCGCGTCTTTTCATGCTCGTTAAAGCCGGGCGGGGCCTTTCCTCCCCGCATCGACGGCAGGTGTCCCGATCGGGGTGATGTTATCACATCGGCCCTCGGAGCGACGGAGAGATAGGCCGGGCTCGTTTGATCTCTGCTTCAGCCGTTTTCTTCGCCCCCACTCGCATGCTTTTATTCTAGCGACAGTACTTTGGGCATCAGGGGCTTCCGGAGAAAAGAATCGGAAAAAGGGGCATCGCACTCGCAGCCCCTTTTGCATATGACTGCGCTCGGCTGCGCAGCGAGGGGCGCGGCTGTGCGGCTGTTGGTCCATGCGTGCGCGCCGGCGAGCTGGGAACGGGGAGCGCAAAATATGCGAGGTTTTTTTTTTTTGCAAAGCTGGCTAAATATTAGGGGTGCGCAAATTATGCGGGTAAATACGGTATTCCAAAGCGCGTCGGAGGACGAGGGCTTTGAGGGCTTCGACGAATAAAATGTTTTTCCTGCAGTCATGCGGAACGTTTCAGTGGGTGTGCATTATTTTTTCTCGCAAGTTTGGTGTAGTATAAGTTTTCGTATGGACTAGCGCTCAGAAACGCAAGTACGGCATTTTACAAGTCTCGCTCAATGCCACCTTATGAAGTTTCTTTGCGGGAAGTGAGTGAATATAGGTGCATCTTATATATTAATTTTTGCATGCAAACTTGCGAAAACTGGGGGGTGCGTCTTATACAAAGGTGCGCCTTATACACCGGAAAATACGGTACCTCCTTCTTGCCGCTCTGGCCACAGCGATGTGAATTCGTGGGATAGGTTCCGCGTCGGTCTTTAGTACGTTGTTCAGCCTCCTGAAATCGACGCATACCCTGTTCGTACCATCGGACTTTTTGATGACCACTAAGGGTGCATTATATGCCGAATTAGCCCTTTCGATTATCCCTGCCTTAGCATCCCATCTACTTCTTTTTCTATAGCATCTTGCATTGCAATCGGCAAGGGGTACTGTTTGACATACACGGGTTTTTCTGTCGAGCATTGTAGTTTGCAGTGTACCAATTCGGTACGTCCTGGGATGTCAGAGAACACCTCATCGAATCTACCTAATAAATTTTTCAGCTGGTTTGTTTGCCTTGCATCTAGGGCCGGATTTACCATGACACTTTCCACCCCCATTGTCTTCTTGACGTTATAGGTTTGTACTTCCTCACCTTCCTCTTCCGCTATCACCATACAACTCATAGCTGTCTCATGCTTTTCCCCTTTTCTTTTTCCTCTCTCTCTCTTCATATCTTTTTAACATATTAATGTGGAACACCTTTTTCTGATCCTTTACCAAAATTTCGTAATCCGCCTCACTTTTGAGCTACCTTAAACGGTCCCTTCCACTGCATTAGCATTTTGTTACTGTCAGTTGGTAATAATATCAACACCTTATCGCCTGGGCTGAGTTTCCTAGTCATGGTTTTCCGGTCATAGTATCCCTTATGCTTTTGTTTAGCCTGCTGTAGCGCTTGATGCGCTAGTTTGCATGTTTCTTCCAATCTGTTCCGTAGCTCTAGCACATACGTATACGAGGTCCTTTCCTCTGTCTCAAGTTCCTCTCTAGACCAGAGCTCCTTGAGAATGGTTACGGGCCCCCTGACCATTATTCCGTACAACATTTCAAATGGAGAGAACCCTAGGCTAGCCTGAGGCACTTCACGGTATGCGAACAAGAGGGCAGGTAGATACCTATCCCAGTCCCTAGACCTCTCCTGACATAACCTTTTGATCATCGTTTTTAGTGTCCCATTAAACCGTTCTACCAACCCATTGGCCATTGCATGATAAGGTGTGGTTAACTTCTGATCATACATATGTGGTCGCATCTGCTTAGCACCTGGTGATAATATGATTTTGTGCTCACCAAACTTACTTCAGCCGAGCCGGTCTGACATCACCTCTCTATACTCATGCAGAACCGCACTGAGTTCCTCCCTTTGGCTAGGACTTAGCTCACTTGCCTGCGCAGCCACAGAAACCTGGCTGCAAGACTTTACCGCCTGCGGTGCCATCTCAGTGTTCCCGTCTAACTGCTCCCTATGATAGAGCAACTGACCGTCGATTACCATGCCGTGTGACCCTTCTTTTGCTTGGTGCCAAGCATCAGCCAGTGACTCATCTCGCTTTTGCTCTTCTGCGAAAGCACTATCAGTGACTGGCCCAAGCCGTTCACTGTCCTCAATAGTATCTTCGCTGACAGAATTCTGACTTTCCAACTGCCCCTGCTCCAAACCTGACATGGAACTAGTCGCTAGCGGCTCCAATGCCTGTGCGTCCTGCTCCCCCTCTCTTTCATCTTCTAACGAGGTGTTTGCCTCACCCTCAGTGTTAGGCACCTCACTACGTGGCGGTTCCTCTAATGTGCGCTGCACGGTGTTAGCGCTAGGGTTAGAGCACCGAGACACCTGCTCTTGCTCTCTCAATGATAAATACTGCTCCGGTACTATCTCCTGTGCTACGCATCTGATCCCTTTCTCACACTCATTCAGATCACTCATTAGCTCTTCACGGCAGCAACGAAGGCATTCATAATCTTCCGGAGTAAGTAGTACTGACGCACTGGTAGTTAACTGGTCAGTTACTGCGCATAGTAAGGTCACACGCTGAGTAGCGCTCCCTGACGAGTGTGGAAGACCGAGAGGCATATACATTAGGCGCTCTGTAACGCCCTGACCAAAAGCACCAGTTAGCTTTATTGTGCTACTACTCTGACCCAAAATCTCAGCGGTTACTTCATTCGCTCGTATCACTGTGATATCCGCACCTGAGTCAATACGCACGAAACAGGTCAATACGCACGAAACAGGGTTGGTTTCCCACGAAAATTTCAATCCTCGGATCCCTCATCAGTGAATTGTTCATCAAGTCAGTGTGCCGCAATGGTGTGGCTGGTCTCTCAAATGGCCTTGCCCTCTGGGGAGCTACGTATGCAACCTCTGCTTTCTTAGTGGCTGTGACACGTGAAGACTCGCAGTCTCTTTGAAAGTGGCCCCGCTGTCCGCATCCAAAACACACTCCTGAATAAGGGCTGAAGTTTGCACCAGTGAAATGTCTGGCTTGCGGCCTATAATTCTGATTTCTTAATGCATTACCGCGGTAGTTGCTCTGCCTGCAGCCGTCGAGGCTTTCTTCAAAATTTGCGGCTAACTCTGCTATATCCTTCGGCTTCAACCAGCCCTTTACTTCCTGCAGGGTGACCAGCGAACGGAGATCACTTGGCATTAACTGCTTGAGCCTATCAGCTATCAGCAATTCCTGAAGACTCTCAAACGACTGCACCTCTCTACTTCTGAGGTAGTAAGTGAATATTGTCTCCAAGCGTGCTGTCACTTGGCTCCAAGACTCGTCTGCTTCTCTTTTGATCTCTAGAAACATTCGGCGGTACTCACTTGGAGTCATCCTCATTTCCTTTAAAATTCTAGTTTTTAGATCTGGGTAATGCATGACCCCAGCCTCCGATTGATTGGCAACATATGTCCGCATTTTGTCACTTAAAAATGGCAATATAACAGTTCCCTGTACTTCCTCAGGTATGCTCAATGCCGCAAAAAGGGCGTCCACATTCTTGAACCAGGCGGGAATCATTGGCTCATTAGTGGGCATGGGCGCAAGGACCGCTTTCAACTCTTTCGCGTACCATGCAAGACCGGTATGCCGGTTGCGCATTTCCGGCTCCTCTGAAGAGGCACGCGACGACCTCATTTTCTCCAGCTCAAGCTTGAGCTTTAATGCTTCTATCTCAAGCACCAACTCGCGCGTGCGATTCAATTCATTTACACTGTCACCTTCCATAGCATTTCTATCTGAGTCCGCCATCTGCCAGAGTGTGCCTGAGCGCAAGTGCATTCAATAAGAAGGGCCCCGAGAGAGCACAAAGAGAGCCTCATCTTGTCGTGATGCGTCACTCGGTGTCGTTGCAGCTGCGTCAGTCCAGTCTCCGGCGCTTGTTGTTACGCTGTCGTCGATGCTCGAGGTGCTCCACCGGACCACCCTCGTCATTGCGTCAGTCTGTCGCGTCGACGGTCCTTGCCGTTCTCCTCCTGATGCCGAACCCCGCAGCGCCTCGTCAGTCGCTCAACGAAGTCCTTCGGCTTTGCACTCGTTTGCTGACACACAGCGCTCTCGTGCCACTCAACTTCTCGCTCCAAAGTTGACCGGCGGGCTTGGAATGTCAATACTGCTTCAGGCAGCGCACCAGCATGTCCCAAGGGCAGCGGGCGTCTTGTCCGCTTCGCCAGGCTTCAGCACCTTCCTTGCTGCGGGCTCTCCGATCCTAGGGTCGACTGCGCCAGTTGATTTCCTTTCCCTAAGCTCCACTAGCTTCAACACTAGCTGAGGAGGGAAGGTGTTTGAGGGGTTCGAATTGGCGCCCCTCGATGGCTCGAGTACTCGATGCTAGCGCGAAGGAAGAGCCGTTGTACTGGTAAAGAGAAGCTTTATTCCATACTCAGGCGTCTGCCCGGGTCCAAGCCCGAACCTCCGCTCCCCGCTCACATCCAAGGCGTCCTCACTTCAACCCTCGGTTCGACAAAGAGTCCCCCAACAAGCCAATCACACTTGGGGGTTGGCATCACGCAAACCAATCGCACAAACACTTTTATGACACACACGCATTGGTCGAACATACGTCACAATATACAACACCCGAGGGGATAGGTTCACTGCGCAACACACGTCATTTCCCTCTCTCCTACGTTGTCGCCTGTGTATTAGCCCAGACGACCGCTGGCGCTGGTAGGCCCTGCTCGAGCTATCCTGCCCGCACACCACGTCTCTTTCAAGAAGCCGCCGCACAGCGGCGAGAATATTTGCTGGCCCTGTCCACTAACGATATGTCATTTTTCATCTCGCCCTGTCATCATCTTTTCATTTTAACGACCTTCATCGTTAAAACCCTGCACTGCTTCGAGGACCGTAATTGTGACCCGAATGCGACTGCACACAAAAACATCCTCCGGTCGCATCTGGCGGAGCGGCAGCAAAGGACGCGTACTGATGTCAAGCTGTGACTGAAACCGGGTGTTGTGCATCGCTTCGCTCTTTCTAAGCGGCTTGCTTCTCATTCAACTCTTTATCTCCTCCTTTGTTTTGTTGCCAGCGTGGAGGCAGCACTGCCCTCCGACAGCGTCCCCGCTGGGTCGCCTTTCTTCCCTGCGTGGGGTCTTCTGCGCTTCTTTTTCGCGGAGCCGACATGTGTTCCTAGTTTTCTGCAATGGTACACGGTGGTACGGGGAATCGTTCTGCGCTTTGAAGTATTCGCACGGCTGGACCACCAACACCACGCCGACCCTGTATACCTTGGACTAACTCCGGCATGCCTCACTTCCGAAGCTTTGGTCACCATGCCCAGCAACGTTGTTGAAAAATTGTAGATGAAGTGATGCACATCGAAAGTAAAGAAAACAAGCACGCATGAGCTTTTTATTCACGTTTAGCTCAAGCACTTCTTCGGTTAATTTTACAGGAGACTTGCTTGCCTATCATAGCTTTATTGTTCACTACTGAACTCGTGGTCTCCCTGGATAGCCCCTCATTTTTGCAGTGCCCACTTGCTTTTCACCATGCGCATCTGCATCTGAAATTGTAAGCTTGTTTATCAATGATATTTCCTTCCTTTTTTGGAAGCTGTTATTGCAGTCTGGTGCAGCTGGCTAGCACGACAGAATAACGTCGCGGCGCCATATTGCGCTTGCCCTCAGGTTGGCTTGGCTAGAGGCTCGGCTTCAACAGAGGCTTCCAATGTTACAAGCATCAATTTAAACTTGTGTCGTTTTAAGCGCGCAGGCACTGCCATGCTAAAAGCATTGCTGCCCTGATGAAGTCTGTTGTCAGACCACATCAACAGGGCAGAAGTATGTTTTATACGTACAGTTTGGACAAACGTTTTATGCCTCCAGTTTGGAAAAGATTGCCACTAATTTCTTCCACTGCAGCCAATTGTCTGTTGTACTGTAGTCCGTTAAAAGCGGACTTTGTTGCATTGATAATAGATGGGGACTGAACTTAGGTTGAAATGTTGTCCATTATATCCGAAAGTCTGTTGTATGTGGGTCCATTGTAATGAGCGTAGACTGCATTAACTTGACAAGATGGACTGTCAGCGGTATGTTTCTGTTACCAAGTTTTATTGCCACATGCACTAAAACCTCAATGGTATGATCATGATTGCTATAAATTTCGGTCTGACTGGAATTCATAATGTTTCCTTGCTGAAACAGATTGCTTACAATGCGAAAAACATAGGTTGTTATAAATGCCACCACGTAGTGCACGAATGCATGAACAGCGGCTGTGGCCGAGCAGGCCGAGCTGCCAAATCAGCGGAGTGACCACTGTAGACGAGCTGGCAATGGGGTATCTGTGTGGGATCCATAGTTGCCAAGCAACCAGCTACGTCATGCATTGGTCACTTGTCGAGCAGAAGTGACCATGCTCGATACGCATGAGCGGAGGAAGCTCATGAGAGCATGTTAGCCAGCCTGCACGTTTGTTTTCTGTAGACTCTCCCATCCCATGTTGTGCTGTTTCCTTTTTTCTTTCATACATGATGCTTGCTTTCAGTAGTTTACACACTTGTGTGCCATTAGATCATCTGTGGAGTTTGATTGGTTTGTCATTGATATCCTCTAGCAAATGTGCACAATTTACATATGCAACAATTGCATGCTTGGGCAACTCTTCAGAACACACAAGGTCCATGTGGTAAGCATATCTGGGTTGTGCTGTTTCTTAATAGTGTAGAATTTATTCGAAGGACCTAAAACAGTTGCCCTTGGCAACAGAGTGTCTCTTGTAACCGTGTATCTTGTATACAATGTTGTTAACATGGGAGGCATAGGAAAGCCAACTAAACCATTTTCAGATGTCTCTAGTGACCGGGGTGTGAACCAAACCTGAATCTGATCCAAAGCCATACCCAAACTGAAGTTTTAGCCAGAACTAAACCTGAACGGGGGGGGGGATATTCTCTGAACATGCTGGAACCTGAACCGAATGTGAACTAAAAAAATAAGACTGGTTATTAGTCCACAACAAAATGGTTCGAATAATTACGGTACCAAGATCTGCCGGCAGCACATTGTCGCTGCAGTTGGTTCTGTCCTTTCCTTGTTGTCCTTTGTCAGTTGACTTACTCAACTAACTTTAGGCTCAATAATGTTCCTTTTCATCCAGAATCATTTGTGAAAGTTAAGGTTATTTGCCCTGCTGAAGTAAAGGACGAAAATACACTCATCTTCACAGCAAATTTCTTTCACAGGGAGTGCCTTTTCATATAAGTTAATCAGTATACAGTCGAGTCCACTTATAACAATATTGAGGTGCCATGAAAATATCATCACCACCGTTCACCGACGACCAAAGTTCGGTCACTTCTGCGTTGGCAGGAGTGTCGCGGCCTTCCACTTCCGCCTCACTGGAATCCCCAGCAAAGCCCGCCTTACAGAAGCAATTCGCGATGGTGGAGGAGCCGACTTCCGCCCATGCCGCAGAAATGAACTGCACGGCCATCAGGAGCGAAACCTTGAAGTCCGTCGCAGGTCGG
>JABSTT010002963.1:0-32751 GCA_013339685.2 Hyalomma asiaticum
AAGTGAAATCTCCACCGGCACTTCATTCCAAGTCAAGTTCCAGTGCCTATATATATATATATATATATATTATATATATATATTATATATATATATATTATATATATATATATGGGTTGGCCGGTGAACGCTTCTCAACGCGGCAGTCGGTATTTTCTCAATCAAGAAACTTGCTAGGAGGCGCTGCCTGCGCCAACGTTGTCACTCGCGGGTGAGGGCGCGTTCCCCTTTTTTGCGAGCTGGTAGAGCGTTCATCAACGCGCGCCTTTCGCTCTCTCTTTCTCTGTCTCTCTCTCACAAGACAGAGAGGCACGAGCGCGTGCGTGTCTCCCGGCAGGCACGCGCCGGTGGCTACCTACTACATACAGCGGGGACGCACGACGCACGCCTTAAGGAGCTGGCCTCTAAAAAAAAAGCTACGCTCTTGAACGGCGTATACACTGACTCTTCAAGCCCCCCCCGAAAAAAAATCCTGGCTACGCGCCTGTCGCAGCCGTAAGCAAGTTGCAAAAGCGTAGCTGTAATCGGCCTTCGCTACGGCTACGTGATTAAGCTCTTATATATTTGTTTCATTTGAGTGAATGAAATTCGTATGACGTATGTATAGCTTCCGCACTTCATAATACACGGCGACCGCGATTTATTCACATCGAGCTAAGTTAACGTCGTGCGCGCTTTGCAGTAAGCGTCATCGCTCTGTGTCCGCACTTTGTTTATGCAAGAAACTTGGTGTCGAGCACTACACTGAAAAATTGTGACAATGCTATTTCTCTCAAATGAAACAAGCCGCACTAACGCTAAATAATTACACATATGCTAGTCGTGACGAAAATGCTTGGCTCATAACCGATGCGCCAAACAGCCGGGATTACCGGTTCGTCCGTTTCCTTAAGACAAACATAAGCAGGAAACCGATAAAAACCTATCGCACATATCTTGTGCGTTGCTGAGCAACCAACCCACGGCGCAGGTCATCGGTGAACACTTTTTCTTCATTTCACGGCGGTGAGAAGCGCCGCACCAGCGAAAAACGCAGCGGCTGCGGTAGGCGCGCCGGCGAATGCTTACCATGCGACACCAAAACTCCCAACGACAGCGCCACCGCATCTTCGTGACGTAGGCCGGGTGGAAGGAGCGTCGCTAGAGTCACGGCCGGTCTGGACGCGCGCGCTCGCTCTCTCTTTTACGGCCTGAGCAGCTGCCACGACTACAATGGATCTGTTTCTATACAGGACGACGCGCTTGCCGCGCGAGGGCGTCGCGAGCCAACCCCCAAAGCGCGTTGCTCTGCATGCGCTTCGTATGGTAAACCAGCTGTTTCGGCCGCACTTACCGTGCTAATATTTTTTTCCGCACGTAGAAAGTGGTGGAAGCAGTACAGGCGCGTGTGGGGACAGTCTGGCTTTCTAGGTATTCATGCACTCGGCAAAAGAAGAGGCACACTCAGTGCTACTAGCAACAAGAATGGGTTGGTTGGTTGGTCAAACTTGACCATCTTATATTTGATGGAGGCGAAAATGCTTGGGGCTTGTGCGCTTGGATTTAGGTGCACCCTAAAGATTACCAGGTGGTCGAAATTCCTGGAGCCTTCCACCGCGGCGTCCTTCATAAACATAACGCAGTTTTCGGATGATAGACGGCATGCTGATGCAGATGTCCCGAAGTGCGTCCTTCTGCTTAGTTTCTACAATGAGACGGATTTGCTCAGCCTTGTGGCGAACCGCTCAATTGTGTGATTGTCAAAATGTTTCCCGGAACCATCATATGAGATTGTGACGTTCTTCGAGAAGGCAGTGAAATATCTTTAGCGAAAGAAAATCATCGAGACACTGCAATTTACTGTTCAGTTCTTCTTGAAGATTCGCCGCTTCTGGACTTCCGGAAGGTGTGGACAAGAGTCACGCCAGAGTGTTGGCGCACATCATCTCTGCACAAGTGAAATCTCCACCGGCACTTCATTCCAAGTCAAGTTCCAGTGCCTATATATATATATATATATATATATATATATATATATATATATATATATATATATATATATATGGGTTGCCGGTGAACGCTTCTCCAACGCGAGCAGTCGGTATTTTTCTCAATCAAGAAACTTGCTAGGAGGCGCTGCCTGCGCCAACGTTGTCACTCGCGGGTGAGGGCGCGTTCTCCTTTTTTGCGAGCTGGTAGAGCGTTCATCAACGCGCGCCTTTCGCTCTCTCTCTTTCTCTGTCTCTCTCTCACAAGACAGAGAGGCACGAGCGCGTGCGTGTCTCCCGGCAGGCACGCGCCGGTGGCTACCTACTACATACAGCGGGGACGCACGACGCACGCCTTAAGGAGCTGGGCCTCTAAAAAAAAAAGCTACGCTCTTGAACGGCCGTATACACTGACTCTTCAAGCCCCCCCCGAAAAAAAATCCTGGCTACGCGCCTGTCGCAGCCGTAAGCAAGTTGCAAAAGCGTAGCTGTAATCGGCCTTTCGCTCACGGCTACGTGAATTAAGCTCTTATATATTTGTTTCATTTGAGTGAATGAAATTCGTATGACGTATGTATAGCTTCCGCACTTCAATAATACACGGCGACCGCGATTACTTCACATCGAGCTAAGTTAACGTCGTGCGCGCTTTGCAGTAAGCGTCATCGCTCTGTGTCCGCACTTTGTTTATGCCAAGAAACTTGGTGTCGAGCACTACACTTGACAAACTTGTGACAATGCTATTTCTCTCAAATGAAACAAGCCGCACTAACGCTAAATAATTACACATATGCTTAGTCGTGACGAAAATGCTTGGCTCATAACCGATGCGCCAAACAGCCGGGATTACCGGTTCGTCCGTTTCCTTAAGACAAACATAAGCAGGAAACCGATAAAAACCTATCGCACATATCTTGTGCGTTGCTGAGCAACCAACCCACGGCGCAGGTCATCGGTGAACACTTTTTTCTTCATTTCACGGCGGTGAGAAGCGCCCGCACCAGCGAAAACGCAGCGGCTGCGGTAGGCGCGCCGGCGAATGCTTACCATGCGACACCAAAACTCCCAACGACAGCGCCACCGCATCTTCGTGACGTAGGCCGGGTGGAAGGAGCGTCGCTAGAGTCACGGCCGGTCTGGACGCGCGCGCTCGCTCTCTCTTTTACGGCCTGAGCAGCTGCCACGACTACAATGGATCTGTTTCTATACAGGACGACGGCGCTTGCCGCGCGAGGGCGTCGCGAGCCAACCCCCCAAAGCGCGTTGCTCTGCATGCGCTTCGTATGGTAAACCAGCTGTTCCCGGCCGCTTTACCGTGCTAATTATTTTTTTCCGCACGTAGAAAGTGGTGGAAGCAGTACAGGCGCGTGTGGGGACAGTCTGGCTTTCTAGGTATTCATGCACTCGGCAAAAGAAGAGGCACACTCAGTGCTACTAGCAACAAGAATGGGTTGGTTGGTTGGTCAAACTTGACCATCTTATATTTGATGGAGGCGAAAATGCTTGGGGCTTGTGCGCTTGGATTTAGGTGCACCCTAAAGATTACCAGGTGGTCGAAATTCCTGGAGCCTTCCACCGCGGCGTCCTTCATAAACATAACGCAGTTTTCGGATGATAGACGGCATGCTGATGCAGATGTCCCGAAGTGCGTCCTTCTGCTTAGTTTCTACAATGAGACGGATTTGCTCAGCCTTGTGGCGAACCGCTCAATTGTGTGATTGTCAAAATGTTTCCCGGAACCATCATATGAGATTGTGACGTTCTTCGAGAAGGCAGTGAAATATCTTTAGCGAAAGAAAATCATCGAGACACTGCAATTTACTGTTCAGTTCTATCTTGAAGATTCGCCGCTTCTGGACTTTCCGGAAGGTGTGGACAAGAGTCACGCCAGAGTGTTGGCGCACATCATCTCTGAAAAGTTTCTCCGGATTCTTCTTGTGAAGTACACAAAAAAGTTAACAGATCAGAATGACAAGCCTTCTGGCTATATTCACAAGCCCACGCGGAAACATTTCCGGCTGTGAACGATGTGACCACTTTAAACTAGCTGTAAGCATCACGACAGTGTTTTACCAGCAGTGCTTTTTTTTTCTTTTTCAGTTCTTCTTGTGCATTATATTATTTTAGTACCAAGGACAACATTCTGTATGATGCTGAACGGTTTCTGTGAAAGCTCTTTATTTTTCTTCGCCTGCGGCATACGTTATTGCATAAAAAGATTTTTCTCATCTCTTTACTTGCACGCTGAAGACCGTGTCTGGACACATAAGAGCTTGGGAATTTATATGCATGCAGGGACTCAGCGTGGTGTGGTGCGAGTTTATTATTATTATTATTATTATTATTATTATTATTATTATTATGTTCCTCCTGCTGTGATGGCGACACACGGCTACTAGTGGGGAGTGTGACTTTACCCTTTTCGAGGTATTTATTTTAATAATAAAGCAAGAATTGCGACAGCTTTAATAAAAATGACCATATTTTATCATTTTCAAGTACATTAATGGTTGGCATATGTGCATTTGACGTAAGCGTTTTGGAAACCAATTTCTTTCAAAAAAGAATGTTTCGTGTTATCTGTTCTGACGGTCGGTGACGAATCATGCGGTCGAGCATTCTGAGCGCGACGCGCATCGGTAAGTGCTCTCACGAGCAGCAGAAGCGGGCGAATCAGTGGCGTGTGCCTCTCCCTCGGAAAAGCGGAAAGCGCCAGAGTTGCCATATATATGCTTGCTACCGTATTCTCATCGCATTGGTACCATGCATAGCATATAGAGGAGCTTCAGAAAGTGTCACGGCAAGTCTGAGGCCGAGCATTCCCAGCGCGCGCTAGCCTCCGCAACGGCCGGGAGCTGGTTTAGAGCGGGTTGGCGAGGAGCGCCCCCGCCAAGTTGCGGCGATAGGTAGCAACAGCCCCCCGTGCGCAGGCCGTAAAAGAGAGAGCGAGCGCGCGCGTCCAGACCGGCCGTGCTAGAGTGTACTAGCGTCGCTGCTATTGGCCGATGGCAGACACGCCCGCCGCGCCTGTGTGCGGGCCCTTCGCAGCGCGCGTTTTTTAAAACCGCAAGCGCGTGCGTGCCGTGCGTTCGCTTTTCCTAGGCAAAATAGTTGCTGGAAATATGTAAAAATATATTTGTTAATTCGCAAGTCTCATAGATGCCACTGGAAGGCGTTCCTAAACTACCTCGGCGTGGACGCGAACGGTGCGGTGCAAAAGTCACCATAAATATAGTTTTCCAAGAAGCCAACAAATGCATGCCAGCAGCCTGCAATAAATCACAAATTATCTCCAAACTTTAATTAACAATTCATCAGTGATTGTAGATGGGTTTATTCCCTATGGTACTTCAATGCGCCACCTTCTAGTACTCATACTCAGTAACATGGCTGGAGTCTAACCCAAAATATTTTTTTTATAATGTGGATTAAACGACTAGGTCTGATTAGGGTATATTTGGGTGGATTAGAGCTCATTAAGGAGCATTAGGGTGCATTAAGACAGACTGAGGTGCATTAAGGTGGACTACGGCATACATAGCGGATTACGCTAGACTTAGATTAGGGCGAATTAAGGATTACACCAGATTAGGATTGAGTAAGGTAAATTACTGTGGATTAAAATCATTACGTCTGTAATGTTTGGCTTAATTTGGCATAACTTAATAGTCTTAGCTTATTGAGACTTGACTTAACCTTCACTTAATCAGTCAGCACCTAATTAGAGTTACACTAATTAGGCTCTGTGTAATTAACTGAAACCTAGTCACACATGACTTAATAAGCTGGGCTTCATTAGTCGTGATATATAATTATGCTTGAGTTAATTAGCCATACTTTAATTATACATGGCCTAGTTATACTGTGCTTCGATATATCACATTAATTAGGCCTGATTTAATCAGTGTTACAATGTGCACTTGGTTCAAGCTTGTCTGCACTGTCTTACAGATTGCCGCTTGCACCGAATCCAGCAGTCGTCTTCAGGAATCCGCTTCTGCGCATGATCGTGTATCGACACCCTTCAAGCAGCTGCTTGTCCCCCCCGGATCGGATGGTCTGATACGGGATTCGTATCATCTATGGACTGAGTCACCTGACTTGCGTGACTTGGACACTTGGGAGCCCATCTGCGCATGGTGTGCTACCTCAGCGTCACCAGCTGGCCACTTTTGGCCTGCTATAAAGCCGACAGCGAATGCTACGCTCTTCAGTGGGTCTTGCGGCGGCACAATGTGCACTTGGTTCAAGCTTGTCTGCACTGTCTTACAGGTAGGGCCAAAATACGACTTCCCTTGCTATAGGAATGATGATCGATGTCTAGTGCTGCTGCCTGACCCACTTATGACGGCATTATCGTTCTTCTCTGTCAGTAGAATTTTGTTGTTATTATCCGGCGATGTTGAGAGCAATCCTGGCCCTGACAAGTTAAACGAAAAACTGTCGCAGCTGCTCGAGGGACAAGAAAAAATTCGTTCTGAGCTCTCTTCATGGACAGCCAAGTTCGCTTCCATCGAAGAAAGGCTAAATAGGCTTGAGGCCTCGGTATTATCAGCCAAGGAAGCAATTCCACGTGTTGAACAACTTGAAAAAGCGGTAACTCATCTTGCTAACTTGGTATCGAAGTTAAACAACCGTTCTGATGAACTTGAAAACAGGTCCCGTAGAAATAATATTATTGTCTACGGACTGCCTGAACACCATTCTGAGTCTCCCGGGCAGCTGCTTGAATTGTTCACGAGCCTAATGTCTGATAAACTTGGTCTAGAATGTACCGACATCGAACGATGGCACAGACTTGGAGCGCGTAGAGGGGAAAAGCCCCGCCCTGCTATATTTAAATTTTTGGATTACAGATCTAAACTTGCTGTTTTAAAGAATGCCAGAAAGTTGAAAGGAACACAAATATATGTAAACGAGGACTTCTCAGAGCGTGTTAGAAAGGTACGCAGCGCCCTTTGGAAACTTTCAGCTAACCAAAGAAAAAATGCCACCACCTCTCGTCTGCAGTATGATTCCTTGCTGATAGATAACGCACGTTATGTGTTAACCGAAGCGGGCGACTCTATCATTGAAGCCAAGAAGCAATCTTCTCAGCCTCCTGGAACCTGACTCCGCTCTGATAACTTTTCTTTAGCGAATATTAATGCCCGTAGCATTCTTAACAAGATTCAAGACTTTCATCACTTCGTTGCATGCTATCATCCCTCTGTAATATGCGTAACAGAAACTTGGCTTAATGAACATATCATGGACTCAGAAATTTTACCACCAGGTTACAATGTTCTGAGAAAAGATAGATGTGGCCGTCGTGGTGGTGGCGTTGCGCTCTTTGTGAAAAAAGACATTGAATTCACTATACTTCCCGATGTAACCAACTGTGAATCTATTTGGTGTAAAATTAGGATTTGTGGTCTCACGCTGACTATTGGAGCTGTCTATCGTCCACCTGATGCGGGTTTTGGTATCTTTTCTGATCTCATGGATTATATAGTCAAACAAAAATTAAATGGTTGCAAAATGTTAATCACTGGGGACTTCAATACCCCCGCCATAGACTGGAAAACTCTATCAGCACATGGCCAACACAAGCTCACCTGTGACTATTTGATTGACTTAACTATTTCTTTAGACCTGACGCAAATTGTTTCTTCTGCAACCCGCGAAAATGCAATTCTTGATCTTGTTTTCATTAATGAGCATATCAAAGAATATGGCTATCACTGTGAGATTGTCGAAGGCCTGTCGGATCACAAGGGTGTCGTAGTTGATTTTAACTTAACGACTGTACCTAACCTTCCTTTACACCAGACTGTTGTGAACTACGAGCATGCTGATGATAACTCCATAATCGAGATACTTGCATCCTCTTTTGATGAGTTTTTAAACAGCGCCAGCCATTACCATGTCGATGTACTAGTGAACCGCTTTAATGGAATTGTTGGCCGATGTATTGCTAATCACATTCCAACAAAGTGTATAAAACGCAATCCCAAGCATCCTTGGTACACTCGCGACATTATACATCTGATTCGCCGTATCAGGCGTCTTCGTAAACATTCCAAATCTGGTAATCCAATAAAATCATCTGTGTTACCTAAACTGAAAAGTAGTTTAAAATCTGCTATGTCAAGTGCGAAAAGCTTCTATTTTAATAATACTTTGTCGTCGTTCATGAAAGACAAGCCGTCAAAGTTTTGGAAAGCCATCAATCCCCCAAGTCAGAGCTGTCCTTCCTCATTTATTATTTCCGATAAACCATGCTCTGACAATCTTAGCATTTCTGAAGCATTTAATGACTATTTTAAATCAGTGTTCACACGTGATGATGGGCGTAGTCCCACATTTTTTACTAACTCATCTCCACAACCTTTCCCACGCATGCTAATTACTACTGCGGGCGTTCGTAACCTTGTACTCAAAATTGATACAACGAAAAGCGCTGGGCCAGATGGTATACCTAATATGTTTTTGAAACGTTATTCTGAATGGACCTCTCGGTATTTATCAGTCATTTTTTCAAAGTCTGTTGAGTCATCTACTGTCCCATTACTCTGGAAGTGCGCCAAGGTCGTTCCCATACATAAGGATGGCAATAAACAGGTGGTGTGCAACTATAGGCCAATTTCATTAATATCAACGTCCTGTAAATTACTGGAACACATCATCTATAAATATATCATCGAGTACTTGTCTGAACAGAATATTCTCTCACATGCTCAACATGGCTTTCGTTCTGGCTTTTCGACGGTGACACAATTATTAGAATTCTCCCACGATACTGCATCCACACTTAATGCCAGAGGACAGCTTGATGCCATCTTCATTGACTATAGGAAAGCCTTTGATACAGTATGCCATAATAAGCTTCTCATTAAAATCAAGGAACTAATTCATGACGCTAAACTTACAGACTGGATACAGGACTATCTGAGCTCAAGAACACAATTTGTTGCATTTAATCGTGCTCACTCATCTCAGGTCAGTGTCACATCCGGTGTACCACAAGGATCGGTACTGGGTCCATTACTCTTCATCATCTATATAAACGACGTCGTTAAAGTAACTGCTGGGACTTCTGTGAAATTGAGACTTTATGCCGATGACTGTGTCATATACTCTGATGTGACTAGCACTCAAGATCAGTTGCAGTTAAATAAAGTTTTCGACCGTTTTTGCGAGTGGAGTAAGACATGGCAGATGTCACTGAACTTTAAAAAAACAGTCTCAATGACTTTCTCAAATAAAAAGCATCCGTTAAAGTTTTCATATTTTAGTTGTAACCATAAGCTCGAAAGTGTAGACACTTTCAAATACCTCGGTGTTACTTTCACCCCTGACTTGAAATGGCATGCTCACATTCTGAATATATCAAATAAGGCGTTAAGAAAGCTGGGTTACCTAAGAGAAACCTTCGAGATGCAACTAGGGAATGTAAACTAGTAGCATACAGATCTCTAATAAGGCCTCTCCTAGAGTATGCGTCTGGCGTATGGGCACCGCATCATGCCAATGACATAAATATGCTTGATTCTATCCAGAAAAAAGCCATCAGATTTATATGTAAGCGTTATGATCGCCATTTTTCACCTACAATGTATGCTAATGAATTACAGCTAAAAAGTTTGGCTCTCCGATGCACTTGTGACCGTCTTGTCCTGTTGCATAAGATCGCTCATGGGGAAACATTTATTGATGCACCCATTACCTTCACTAACCCTTCTTCTCGAATCACAAGGAGAAGTCACCACCTTAACATAGCTCCTTTGAAGTCATCCATTGATTGCTTCAAGTTTTCTTTTTTTCCTCACACTATTGATACTTGGAATGGTCTCCCGGGCTCCCTGCGCGAGCTGTCAAACGATGAATTCGTTGAACAATTGCCAAACTTTTTTCACTGATCAGCTGTGTATACTTTCCTGATGTTCTGCTCATTCAGTGTGTATACTTCAGTGTGTATACTCAATGTGTATACTTTATTTGTGTTATATTTAATGCGACTTAATGTGATTTAGTGTGACTTAATGTATTCTATTTTATCTTGTGTTGTACTCACTCCTGCAATATTTTGCTGTGCAAGATGCAGTATTTGTAAATAAAATAAAAAAATAAATAAAAATTAGTCGTGATATATAATTATGCTTGAGTTAATTAGCCATACTTTAATTATACATGGCCTAGTTATACTGCGCTTCGATATATCACATTAATTAGGCCTGATTTAATCAGTGTTAGCCTAATTACTCCTGAAATATTTAGTCACAGCTTAATGAGGCTTTACCTTTACGTCTTAGCATTATTTACCTTGGATTAATAAGTGCTAGCTTAGGTTCGACTTAACTAGTAATAACCTAGCTATGCGTGGTTTAATTAGTACTAGTTAAGTAAACGTGTTCCAATTAGAAGCTTGCTTATGCTAAACTTGATCACATCTGCTAAATCAGGCTTCGCATAATTAGCCCTATCCCAATTAGACTTGGTTTAATTAGTACCGTGGCTTAATTAACGGTAAGTAATTAGTATCCGCTTAATTAGGGGTCAGTTACTTGTCATAGCTCAATTAAGCTTGAATTAGTTCAGGTTGGCTTGGTTTCACTTAGTTGGATTAGTCCTGTCTGAACTAGGCTTCAATTAATTATTCCTAATTAGGCTCCTTTGAATTCGACTTGACCTTACCTAACTAGTTTTAGGAATCTTAATTAGGCTCCATTGAATTAGACCTAGCCTTACCTAACTAGTCCTACGAAGCTTTGTCTTTACTACAGCGTGGCATTGTTATGCTAGCATTACATAGCTTAGCGGAGTTTTCTGCAAATTTCCCAGTTTTACCAATAGCTCACAGTTTCACTGTTAAAATTGATTAGTGTATTCACACATTAAATTCATCCATCCTTCTTTGCGCATGTCAGCGCACCTTATTCCACATTAATCTGTCGGCAGGGGTTCGAGTTGTGAAGGTCTTCCTTTCGAGTCATAGTAGTCACACGTTCGAGCCCGACAGGATGATTAACCCGTCTACAATCACTAATCAACAGTTAACTAACTTGGGGTTATGCATGACAAGGTGGAACAGCGTTGATAGTTGCGCTGTTTGTCCTGACGCCGTCTTATGCGCAATATTGACGACAAGCAGCGCACTGACAAAGTAAGCGCGCACACCTGCGAGCCTAAACGTGTGTGACGAACGAAAACAAAGCTTCGAAGGATCGAAAAAAAAAATGCGGTGATCGCGGGGGCACGCAACAGAGCCCAGGCGCAAGCGCGCTGCGGACAAAGAGTCCCCGGTAGTCGCGCGCTTTTCGTCGGCCACTCTGACACGTCGCTGAAGTCTGGTGACGTAACGCAGTGGGCGGGGCACCTCCTTCGACACCGCCCTAAGGAGCTCTGTACCCTCTATTCCGCAGAGTTGAGACCGGACTGGAAAGGGAGGCTTTCCGGTCGCAATATCTTCGCTCCTAACAAACCGTTTAGAAAAATTCTTTGGGCTGTGAACTTCTGAGAGGCCTTCAATACACACCCAGCCGTTTTCAAAACCAAGCCCGAGTGGTGGTTCAGGACCCCTTTAAGGGCGCAACGAAAGCAGCAGCAGCCGACAGTGCCCAGCGTTTGACGCGGCCCGAGGTTATGCCTTATGTGCACCGAGTGTCGCACTCCCTCAAGAAGGTCGCAGGGAAGTATCGGGTTCCGATGGTTTTTTTCGGCCGCAAGAAAGCTGTCTGTTCTTTGTTCCCGCATTAGTGGGAAGAAAGCAGCAACCTGCGAAAAAAAAGCATGAGAGGCCCTCCGGCAAATGCGCAGTCGGAGTGGTATACGAGATTCCACTTAGCTGCGGAAAGGTCTACATAGGTCTACATAGCCTACATAGCCAAACGGGACGCTGCATTAATGATAGAGCGAGGGAGCATCTGCAAGATGTAAAGAGAAAAGAAAAAACTAATTTAGCTGAGCACTGTAATACCTGCATGTGTGATCCTCGATTCAGTGAGATTAAGATTAAAGGTAGAAGTGCAAATATGAATGCACGGTTGGTACTTGAAACGTTTCTTATATGGCAGAAGGGAACCGATTGTGTTAGCGATACTTCTATCAGCCTGTATGCTGGAGAGAGGGGCTTTCTGGCTGCGCATGTGTAATTTCTGGTGTTCATTCTTGGCGCGTGCACACGTGGTCTTGGTGTAACTTTCCTATTTATTCAGTGGCTCTGCCCATGAATAAAGCAGTGTGAGTTTGCGCTTGTCCCTGTACCTTCCCTTGTGAATGTCTTTCTTCGCGCAACCTTTTTGTTTCAAATATGTCATACACACTAGGGCAAGAACGTGTTTTACTATAGAGGATCCGTATGGTGCTTCACTTCGATTTGCGAAACTCAGGAAGGCGATTTCAACCTCAACAGAGTTTCTTTGGCATATGGCTAGGGTTTCGTTCCCTACTACGAAGACACGGTTTGATGAAGGGCGTTCGTTGAAGGTTTTTGGTGGAACCACGGTTCCAGCGGATGTGAAAAACGAACTGGAGAAAGGACCGAAGTTTTGCTACGAACCGAATTCGAGTAGACCACAACTACTAGCCATGGTGAGGCAATTGGGAGGCTTTGTTGCAGAGGAAGACAAGGCACGAGCCATAGGAGACGATGTTGAATGTTTACTGCGCAATGCGAGCGCTCAACGTCCGAAGCCTCCTCACAAGAAGATCGTGGGATTCCTAAGAACAGAAGGCCTCACTGTTCTCCAATCCGACAAGGAGGGTGGCTTTGCTCTCATGCCGCTGGATGTGTTCAATGAAAAGGCCGAAAAAGCAGTGCTGAAAAATTTCATGCCCATTAGATTTGACCCTGGCAAGAGACAGAAGGAAGCGATGAAGATTCTCTTGAAGATGAATTTAGTCAAGCTTGGAAAAGCTGTTCAAAACACAAAAGGAAAAAGCCTGGAAGCATTTTTCTCTTGCAAGACGCACAAGCCCGACGGTCCATTGCGTTTGATCGTTTCGGAGAGGGATACATGGCAGCGCCTTGTGGGTGTTTATCTGCAGAAAGTTCTCGGCACTCTTGATATTAACGATCCGTTTCTGGTACGAAGCACAAAGGAGGTTGTACGTCTCCTACAAGAAGGTATGCCAAACGGCACGAGAGCATTCTCTGTGAACTGTTTTATTCGATACCGCATGACAAGCTTTACAGTGCCGTGAAGGAGTGTACAGAACAAAACGGCGAAGTGGCTTTTAGAAATGAGGCAGCTGTGAGTGTTGAAAGTTCTTTAGAGATTTTGGACTTCTACCTGAACTCTACTGCTATAAGTCACGACGGCAAGTACTACGTCCAAAAAAAAAAAGGAATTTGTATCGGGGGTTTGGTTGCCCCTGTGCTCAGTGACATTTACCCTGCATCCGTGGATCGTAAGCTTGAAGCATGTTTCACAACTAGGTGTGCTACGAATTGTTAGGTATGCAGATGACTACCTATTGATTGTTAGTGCCAATGATAATGTCAGTTTTGACCAGAAAATGTCTGTTATTATTGATATGTTCATTGGTGCTTCTGATGGTCTCAAATTTACGTATGAGAAGCCTGTTAACGATACCCTCCAATTCCTGGATTTGTGTTTATTTTTTGCAAGTGGACCACGTGTGCTGGATGTATAGACCTAGAACAAGCACATCTCTGCTTCCGTACAATAGCGCCCATTCCAAGCTAACAAAAAGGGCAATTGTGTTGCTGTGTTGTCGTTCAGCACTGGAGAAGTCGTGCCAACATAGGATAAGTGAAAGCCTGGCACTGCAGGTGGAGCGCTTAAACAAAGATGGATACCCTTCGGAGGTAATAAGTTGCCAACCGTTTCGGTATAAGAACGGTCTTTACGGCTCCGTGCAAGCTGGCGAAGGTTTGTGCTTTGATGCACAAAAAAAAAAGGGCCTTGACTTGTAAGAAACACGTCGATCCCTCCACTAAGTGTATAAAGGGTGTGGTATACAAAATACCCTTGTCCTGTGGAAGGTTTTACATGGGCCAGACGGGACGTTGTTTTAACGAAAGGGCACGGGAGCATAGTCTGGCTGTCCGTTCCAACACAGGTGGCCACCTAGATTTTCATTGTCGGCAATGTAAGTGTATTCCGAAATTGAAAGAAACCGTCTTCCTGCACAGGTCAAAAAACAAACTGGAAAGGGAAGTAGTGGAAGCGTATTTTATTGCTAAGTGTGCTGACAAATGTGTAAGCATGCCTTCCTTGACATTGCTTGCTAAGGAGCAGTAGTTTTTAGGTGGTTTTTTGTAATCACACCAAGTGATACATTGTGTTAGCGTATCTTACGGGTTCGCATTGCCCACATGCCGGTTGCCGATAAATGCCTTCTCCATATGTTCACTTTCTTCATTTTTTCATCTCTTCTTTTATACACTGGTTATTTGTTGATTTTTTCATTTCTTCATTTATGCTCTGTCATCCTTTTTTCGTGCATGCACCAGATTTAAACGGCAGATTCCCATGTATTTGGTTTTGATAGCGGTATCATGGAGAACCTTAGATTTCGTGTCGTACCTGGTGGCGCGTGTGCAAAGGGTGTGCATTTACATATAGACCCGCTATGGCATTCCGAAATATAGTTGGAAGTTTGCGCCTGTCTGTGTTCCTCCTTTTCTTCGTCCGTGTTTCTTTTTTTTTTTTTTTTGCGCCATCGAGTTTGTGTCAGGAATGTACCAACTAGCCCAAACAAGAGTGTTACTGTCGGATATCCGGGCCTTCCGAGGCAGTCTTTACCTTCTTGAGCTTGGCGGCGAAGAGACCACTGATGACAGAGTTGTCGGCGCCGGTATCGACTAGGGCGGTGACGCTGTGGCCGTCGATAATCACGTCAAGGTCTGTGGTTCGTCGTCTGGCATTCTGGTTAGGTCGGGGCGTCAGATCACGGCTGCGTCGGCTTGCTCCGGCGCTGCTATGTCGCATCGGAGGCGAGGCTTTCTCCTGAGGACCCTGGTCAGGCGGCGTGCTGAGACTATGTCGGGAGGGTTCGTGCATCGTGGTCGTCGTCGTCGGCGGCGGCGGAGGATATTCGGCATTGCGTCGTGCAGCAACCGCACCTCCATCGGTTGCTGCCTTTAGTTACCAGGATAGGGGCTTTGAGATCGGCCCCGAGTGGGGCCGGTGTACTGGCGGCGATCCGGGGAGACGTAGCGGCCAGGCGAAGGTGAACGAGAGGGCCGTCGTCGTTGCCACTGCGATCCGGCGATGTAGTCGGCGATGTCGCGAGGTCGTTGATCCGGGTGCGGACGCGGGGCGTTCACGTCGAAACCATGCAGTCGCATCTCACATGACCAAATCAAAGGATCAAACATGATCCTTTGATTATATAACTGGCCTGCTGCCAAAGATTTATCTTTGAATATATATATGTATATATATCCAGCATCAGTCATTGCCTTGTGTGTCTTCTTCGTCGGCGCCATCTTGGCTTCATGGAATAAAGCGTTATCTGAACCGCGGCATTTCAATATATATATATATATATATATATATATATATATATATATATATATATATGTTCCTGTAACCGAACATTAATGCCAAACATCGGCCAAACAGGCCGATGCATTAATGTTCGGTTACAGGAACATGCGCTGTCCATAAAAAATGGTACGGGCTCGCATCTGCCATTTCATTGTAAATCTTGTGCATGTGTGCCCCTGCTTTCATCTAGGAAAATTTTAAAGCGAAGTGGTGACGCAGTCGCAAGAGAACTGGCTGAGGCCTATTTCATTAAATTGTACGGGAGTGGGTGTGTCAGTGTTCCCTCTATCATCCTGCACAGCAGTGAGTTTGTTTTTTTTGCAAGATCGCTTTTGATTTCGCCCGTCTGCGCATGTGCGTAATGCCATATATATATTGAGTGTCTTTTGCAAAATAAATCAGTTGGTAGTGTTCGCTTGTATACGTCGCTTCTTCCTGTTTCGTCCTTGTCCCATTTTGCACCACCGTCTTATATTTTTTAACTATGCACCAACTAGCCCAGCAACAAATTTTATTGAATCAAGGGCAGATGAATCAGGAGAGTTGCCCTGTTGAGGCCGGGCTTGTGAGGCGTCAAGAGCAACCAGAAAGACTGATTGGGCATCTACATAACAAGTCAGTGCTGATCCTTGAGGTAGGAGGATTGTCTCAGGGGTCGTATTCAAACCAATGATTGCTGCAGAGTTTCCTGGAAGCGTAAAAGGCTGGAAGCGAACGCAATTCCACGGGCAACACGGAGACCGTAGGGAGTTATGAACACGTCACCATTCAAAATATTTGTAGAAAAGAGTGTGATGAGCTGTTCTTGACCGGGAGGCATCACCGAATCTGCAACTGTAAAAAAACGCAATCGTTGCTCGTCGATACCTCCGTTGCAACGATCGGTGTCGGTGATATGGACTACACGCTGGCAGCAGGAGATTAAAGCGGACGCTGACGAGAGGAAGTCCCAGCCCAAAATGAGTTCATGAGTGCACGCGAATAAAACTGCGAACGTTATGTGATGATGGATACCATCAATGAAGACATGCGCTGTGCATTGGGCGCATGGTCGAATGCTTGCTCCAATCAAGGATGATCCCATGTAAGGCGTCTTCACTTTTCGCAAACGAGAACACAGGTCTGCACGCATAACAGAAATAGAAGCACCCGTGTCTACCAAAGCCAAGAACTGCACACCTTCCACAGACACCAATAACATGTTTGACGGGCGTTCAGGAGGACTTGTAACATATTGCGGCGATGCAGCTTTCCCTCGAAAAACTGCGCTGGTTAGTTTTCCGAACGTTGTACAGGGAGTTGAGACACAGACCGGAGTGGAGAAACAGAGCGCGGGAGTGGTGATGGGGAGTGGCGTCTCGAGGCACGTGTGTTGGAGAAGCCGGGCGGAGATGGAGATCGGCGAGGTGCAGCATTGTCGACAGAATGGTTGCAAAAGCGAGCTGGTGGCCACGGCAAAACCGGGAGATGTGGCCTTGACAGCCACAGCAATAACATACGGGCCGCAAGGAACGCCAGGCAGAATAGTAAGGTGGATTCGGTGCTCGGGCGGATAAGGGTGCCAGGTCGTCGTGAACAGGCACAGGAGGTGGACTTGGAGATGGCATGGCACAGTAAAACCTCGTTAATAAGTACCGGCTTACGACGTAGTTACGGTTAAAACGTAGTTGCTACAGTTCCCTGGCCGAACCCCCATTGAAACCAATGTATTTACTGACCACTTACGGCGTAGTGGCTCGTAGAATGCGTACCGGTTTGCATGTACCATTTTCACTAAGTCACAGTATGCCAGCACCATGTTGTGCTGCAAATTAATTTTTTTTTCATTTTCACTTTTGAAAAAGAAACGTGGAAACCACAATTCCATCGGTGTACCGACCGATGCTGCGTATCGACGGCACTATGGACAGCGCCATGACGGTGATGGTGACGGAGATAGGGCTTCTTCCTTTAGATTGGGTGTCCAAACGTGGAGAGCAGAGCCACAGAACCGCAACCATCACTCTCGCGTTCCGACCTGCCCATACTGCTGCTGCTTCGCAACCGGACTGTACGTGTGAACACAGTGCACGTGTGTCATCAGTGACTCGAGCGCGCAAGTGACTTCGTCCCGAGTGTTGCGTGCATAGTGGTGCCGTTCATGGTTGTCGATCATCGACAGAATATTTTCGCCAGGTTTCGTCCGGAGAAAGGAAGCAATGCCAAAACCTGGACAAAAGAACCGCATACTATGCGTGAAGGAAAAGTTGGACAACATTCGCAGTATTGAATATGGAACTACGAAGAGCGACTGTCGCGCGTGCCTGGGGACCGCCCTCAACAACAGTTTGCGGCATATGGAAAGTACGCGAAAAGCTAAGGAGCGGTGCGGCATCGAACGTTAAGAGGCGCCGCTTGAGGGGTCCGCCTTTGCTGAGGTTGAAGAGGCCTTGGTGTTGTGGTTGAAAAAAGCCAGGGCGCAAAACTTGCCAGTCAGCAGCCCCCTACTCGCCGAAAAGGCAGAAATATTTGCGAGTCATATGAAGTGCAATAACTTTTCTTGCTCTTGCAGCAATGGGTGGCTAGCAAGGTTCAAAGCGCGCCACAACGTATGTGCGAGAGTGGTGTGCGGAGAGGCAGCATATGCGGGCCACAAAGGTGCCACACAATGGCAGAATGGGCTGCTGCTGGCAGCTCTAGCCAACTACGCCATGGAAAACGTCATCAACTTGGACGAGTCGGCACTTTTCTTCTGACTTGTGCCCAACAGAACGCTGGCGTTCAAGGGTGAAAATTGCACTGGTGGCAAGCATGCCAATGAAAGGCAGTCGGTTGCTTTAATGCAACAGGAAGCCAAAAGCTACCACTGCTTGTTATTGGGCGGTTTGCGAAAGTGGGGTGCTTTAAAGGCGCCCACCTGCTCTCGGGCATCATAAAAAGCTTGGACGACTTGAAAGCTTTTCGAAGAATATGTCAGGCTTCTGGATCCGAGTTTTGCGAGAGAAAAAAGAAAAATCCTCCTTGTGCTCGACAACGCATCGGCACATGTTGCGCTGCACACTTGAGCGCAATCGAACCTTTCTTGCCGCTTGCACAACCAGGGCATCAGTCGCTCAGTTAAGCATTTGTACAAAAGAAAAAGCTTGCTACACAGAATTCTGCTTGCAATGGAGCACGGCAAGGCATACTGCATCGACATGCAATACACCTGCTAACCTACTCGTGGCAACAGGTGGAGTCCACCACACTGCTGAACTGCTTCGCTCGAGCAAAGTTCGTAGTGCGCGTGAACACTGGCGAAAGCGAAGAGTGTGCTGACGACATCGACAGCCTGCTCACAGAGGTGCTGAAGCATCAAGCTAGTGCCGAGGCTCTGCACTTTGAATCCTTCCATGACCTAGACAGCGACATGGCAATGTCTCCTGACCTAACAGACAGCAAGATTGTTGCTTCTGTTGTGCCATGTGAGGTTGACGATGACGACATTGAAGCGGATCCAAGTCCGTCTCCGATGGCAGTTGCTGACGCCATGGCTGCGATGAGAAAAATTGCTGATATTGCGGTGATTTGCTGAGAAAAAAGGCCTCATGGCGAGGTTGGTCCGCAGTCTCTCAGAATTCGAGGATGCTGTTGTCACTGCAAGGCCTCCGCGGAGGCAACTGACCGACTTTTGGTCAACTGCTTCTGAATAAAGCAAGCTGTGTACTGTGAACATTACCTTTTCTTCACTTTTGAAAGGTAAGTCGCGGTTATGGCGTACGACTGGTTAGCATGTATTTTTCCCACGTCCCCGTCAACTACGTGTTGACAAGGTTTTACTGTAGTAACCTGTGCGTATGAGGCCGGTAGTGCGCAAGGAGGGGCGGTAGAATGGTGGGGGCTCTGAAGCGATGACAACTCCGCTTTAATAATGCCGCGCAAGTCGGTATAGATGGACGTGAGCGCTGTTCCAAGGTGGCGAGCCGTAGGCTTGCAATTCCTCACGGATTATGGCTCGGATGATGGATCCATGCTGTTTGCCAAGGGGTTGTCTGAAAAGTCCGATTGCAAGCGAACAGACTGCAGGGCACTGAGGCACGGAAATGACTTCGAACACCTAGTCCAGAATTCGACGAAAGCTCGTCTGGTCAGGTAGCATGATGTGGTACGGCACTACGTCCGCTGCATTTTGAACAAGGAACCTGTATAGGCTCCAAAACGTCGAAACAACCTTTTTGACTTGGTCAGTGACCGTAAATTTCATTATGACTTCCGACACCGTCGACGTGTTCTGCGCAACAAGGGCGTTGAAAGCGGTGGGCCTATATGCACGCGGTCACTTTTGGGCACGGCATTGTCGACACAGCGGTAAAGCGCAAGAATGTCCTCAATATACGAAGTGTACGACTCGCCTTAATGTTGGACGCGCTCAGACAGCTTTTTCTTCACAACCTCTGAGCGAACCGTGGACGTGCCGAAAATCTGCCATAGCTGTTCTTTGAAAGAAGTCCAGTCACGGAAATCACTCTCATGATTCAGGAACCATGTCTTGGTATACTTGGGACACGTAGAACGGCACGATGGTTAGTTTCGACGGCTCGTTCCAGTTGTTGTAAGCGCTAACACGGTCATAGTTGTCTAGCCAGTCTTCGACGTCCTCACCAGGCAGGCAAGAGAAGACTTCCGGATCGCGGTGACGGTTGTTGGCAGGGCTGCGAGGAGGAGGGGCGGTTGGGGCCGAGCGGGAGGACGCTGAGGGCTCGTCTTGCGACATCGTGGGCTGCTGGTGTAAGCGGCGTCCAGAACGTAGCTCCAGGAAAGACGTTGTTTCGTGGGGTTTTACGTCCCAAAACCAGTTCTGATTATGAGAGACGCCGTAGTGGAGGGCTCCAGAAATTTCGACCACGTGGGGTTCTTTAACGTGCACCGACATCGCACAGCACACGGGCCTCAACATTTCGCCTCCATCGAAATGCAGCCGCCGCGGCCGGGATACGATCCCGCGATCCTCGGATCAGCAGCCGAGTACCTTAGCCACTAGACTACCGTGGCGGGGCTGGGAGAGGTGTTGAAAAAGCGAGAGGTCGAAGGCATCTTAAAGCGCTTCCACCACTTGAAATGTCACGGTTCACATAACGCTTTATTCCGGGAAGCCAAGATGGTGCCGACGAAGAAGACACACGAGCCAAGGACTGATGATCTTTTTGTACAGGAGATGAAGACGAAGCCCGAAACAAGGCCTACAATATATATATATATATATATATATATATATATATATATATATTATCACGAATTACCGCCGGATATCTCGGAGGGTTGTAATACCGAGCGTGGGAGAGGGAATGAGAGACGCTTGACGACGGTAGCATTTTGTCACAGCAAACCAAACTTTTATAACATGGCAAACCCAAAAGTGAACAAAATATATACAAGCTAAAAATACAATCAACACAGAGATTCCTACTAATCTAAAGTACTGATTGGGTTAAGTCTCAAATTGGCGCAGTGCCTAGTCCTGAGTCTGGCCACTGTGGCCTCTCCGACGCCGTCGCGATGAACACGAGGAAAGTTCTTACGTTGCTGGCGCTGTCCCCCCTCGTCGCCACCAAGTCCGCTGCCGGTATAGAGACGGGTCGGGCGGAAGTCGTCGCTGTCCTTTACGACGGCTAGAAGAGACCGCTTGCTTCCGAAGCCGTCGCCCCGTCTCCACTGATGACGTGGCCTGACCAAGGGTTAGGCCTAACCGCCGGGCTAAGCACGAGTACGGTCCCCCGCTCGCAGTGGTGATGTGTCGTGCTGGTGAATTTCTGCTGGCCGACCTTCGAAGGGGGAGTGTTGGCGGCGCGTCCGGAACCCTCGGCTGCAGCACCTCCGCGGAGCCTCGCTCGAATCTTGACCGAGGTCTACAGCTATGCCCCGGAGTACCAGCGTCTCGGGCTCCCGAGCTGAACGCCCGCCGTTCCCGTCGACAGAGCGAAGCTGCCGATGCGTCCTTCTTCGGCCGTAGCCAAGCAGACAATCCCCTTGCTCAGCGCTGCTGCGCCTTTTTTATGCCTCGTTTCACGCGCCACGAGCGCACGTGCTGCTTCATCGGCGGGCGGTCTTCGCCGTCGTCTGCTCTGCGCCGCCTCCCTTGACTCATGACATCTATATATATATATATATATATATATATATATATATATATATATATAGATATATATATATATATATATACAGCCGGCCTGCAGCTAAGGCGCTGTGTCTACGTCTCTTTATTACAATATGTATATATATATATATATATATATATATATATATATATATATATATATATATATATATATATATATATTGGAATAAAGAGACGTAGACACAGCGCCTTAGCTGCAGGCCGGCTGTTCTATTCTGCTCTTTGTCTTCCTCTGCTTCTCTAGCCCGCTTTTCCAAGCGCGCGCGTCGGAGCCCCAATGCAGCTTTTCGCCATCACACTCGGCCACGACTGCGAGTGTCGGTAACGGCCGAAACCGCGTCTGTCGGGCGGCACTGGCTATGCCGATGAGGCCGATCTCGGCTGCGTACGACTTCTCTTGTCCAGGTGTCACTCAAGTCTCCGGTGGGCGAAATTGGCTACAGCGTTGCGGCCGCTGTTGCACGCGTTGCGCGCACGGTATGCAAAACATGTCCGGCGGGCGGCACTGGCTGTGCCTCGCAGGTCGATCTTGCGTCCGCGGCGAGTTCGGACGAGATTTCGCCTGTGGCGGACCAGGTAGACGAAAATGCTGCGGTCGTGGTCGCAGCGGGACTCGCCGGCAAACGTTCCGTTGCACTTTGTGGGTGGGAGGACCTGAGCCCTGTACCACCATCTGTCCGACTAGCCGGTTACAATGACCAGGATCATTTGCCTCGCTTTGAGTTTTTCTCGGTCCTCTCGGGATTGGGAGTTTGTCGGCGATCCTGCCTGCACGACCAGAATCGGATATGTGCGAGGCGTTATTCACCAAAGGCAGAAGGTCTGCGCTGCCTTTGAACATAGTCAGTGCAGTCATTGAACATGGGTCTGAATTCTCATGGCAACTGCCACCGCGTTGCGATCCTTTTCTAGGAATCCGCGATGAGTGGGCCACGATTAGCGTTGACTGGAAGTGTGCGTTCAACTTCGGCAGCGTTGCCTTTGTCAAAGCCAGCAAAGAGGCTGAACCAACGGACCCCGACGACAATCCTCCCGAAGGAGAGGCGCTCAATCCCGGGATGCGGGTGCGACGCCCAAGCCAGGAGCAGACCCCGGCTGCAGTGGCGGGTCCCCGACAAAAGCGGCCTCATCCGCTGCACACACACTGCCACCCCCTGGAAGGGCACCGCCGGGCGAACCGGGAACCCCAGCACACTCGGCCAATGACTGCCCCAACGACCGGGGGCGTGACCGCGAGCCGCCTTGGCACGTTCCCTGGACGGCATCACCTCCACACAGGTCAGATTGAGGCTCCTCGGCAAACAACAACGTTTCATGATGCGCACGGTGTTCAGGGGGCGCAATGGAAGTGGTTACAGATGGCTGGTCCATGGCATCCGACTCACACGGCGGCTGGGCAGGACCACCAGTGTAAACACGGTCCGAGCGACGTGGCTGGAATTCAGTCTCTTGTGTTGAAAGCTGTGTCGAAGAACAAATCTCGGGACCAATCAGCACGTCAGGGCAGGCCCTGATGCTCTCTGGCGATGAGCTGCAGTCCGAAGCCACAGCCTCGAGGTAGCGCCCCTCCTGAGCTGCTTCCTCGGTAGTGCAGTTCAAGGGACTGTTGGCATGGACATGGGGAAGCGGGCCAAAAGCCGCGATGAACTTGGCACACCATTCCTGCCAGGTCTTCTGCCTAATGCCTTGGTAGCGATGCCAGGCCACGGCACGTTCTCCAAGGTGGCTTAGGGCCACCTGCAATTTCTGTTGGTCCGACCAGGCATAGTGAGTCCCGAGATGGTTGATGTGATTGATCCAGAGGATCGCATCGTCCTGGAAAGCATGGAACTCCGGGATCATACATGCACTCGGCGATGGTGATGCCGCACAAGATAATCCGGGAGTTACCATGCCGAAGACATTCAGTTGCTCGAATAGCAACGACATGGCCCGCATGACGTCGGTGAGTTGACCGACCGAGGCATTCGGGTAACCATGGTCGGCGGCCGCGGAAAATACGGCGGGCTCTGTCCTCCCGACGGCGGTGTCCAAGTCCGAGGACGCTTGGACAGCGTCCCTGTGCGGCTCATGTGCCGACGTAGGTCGAGGCGAGGGGGTGTTACCACAGGAAGCGTGAACGCCATTCCGTGGTAACAGGAGGCCCTGCGTGGGCCCCATGGTGCTTCCGGCGGCAGAAGGGTTGCGGGGTCCATGGTCGCGTAATCCTGGACGGCGTCCCTGGACTGGAGAACCTGCTGCGCCGATGACCCACGAGGACGCCCTCAGCGTCTGTCTTTTGTCGACTGCGCCATTGTAATAAAGAGACGTAGACACAGCGCCTTAGCTGCAGGCCGGCTGTTCTATTCTGCTCTTTGTCTTCCTCTGCTTCTCTAGCCCGCTTTTCCAAGCGCGCGCGTCGGAGCCCCAATGCAGCTTTTCGCCATCACAATATATATATATATATATATATATATATATATATATATATATATATATATATATATATATATATATATATATATATATATATATATATATATATATTGAAAGTATGCATTAGCGTTGAGCCAGTGAGGCGTTTATTGAAAACAGCAGAGCCGAATCGACCAGCCGTTCAAGCGGAGCAAGCACGAGCAGCAACAACGGTCCTCGTCTTCGTCTTTTGCTGGCTCTCCTACATGCGCCCTATTTATACTACAATTACTCCCCCGATGAAACGGAGCCATCCTGGCGACCTAAGGAACAGGTACGACTGGCGGGTCATAGTGCGGCTTCAGTCGATCGACATGAACAATTCGCGGCCCCGACGGCGGCGGTCTGTGGATGGTTCGACAGGCTCAATGATATAGTTGACCGGAGATGCTTGACGTAGGACACGGTAAGGGCCTTGATACTTAGGCAGTAGCTTCGTGGAAAGGCCAGGAGCGGACGAGGGAACGCGAAGTCAGACCAACGCTCCTGTAGAATATGACCGAGAAGGCAGGTTTTCATCATGATGGTCCTTTTGTCGCACTTGGTCTTGAGCGGTAAGGGAACGGGCGAGCTGTCGGCATTCCTCGGCATACGTTGTGACTTCAGATAAAGGCGTGGATTCTGACGCGTCCGGGCGATACAGAAGAATAGTGTCCATAAATGACGAAGGTTCGCGGCCGTAAAGAAGAAAGAAGGGAGAGAAGCCTGTTGTAGACTGAGTGGCGGTGTTGTAGGCGTAGGTGACAAATGGTAATAGGCGATCCCAATTGGTATGGTCAGCGGACGCGTACATGGAGAGCATGTCGCCCAGCGTACGGTTAAAGCGCTCAGTCATTCCGTTGGTTTGTGGATGGTATACGCTAGTTGTCCGGTGGACAATGTTGCATTCACGCAAGAGGGATTCGACGGCTTCGGAGAGGAACGTACGTGCGCGATCGCTGAGTAGCTCACGAGGCGCGCCGTGGCGAAGAACAAGTTTGTGAAGGATGAATAAGCCGACTTCACGTAATGTGGCCTCTGGCAGCGCGGCAGTTTCAGCATAGCGCGTCAGGTGGTCAATAGCGACAATCACCCAGCGGTTGCCGTCAGGTGTGTAGGGAAGGGGACCGTACAAGTCAATTCCGATGCGATCAAAAGGTCGGAGGGGGCACGGCAGTGGCTGAGTGGTCCAGTGATTATGTTCGGTGGGCTCTTGCGACGTTGGCACAGGGAGCATGAACGTACGTACTGTCGGACAAAGCGGTACATTCGACGCCAGTAGTAGCGCAGCCGGAGGCGTGCATATGTTTTTACTACACCGGCGTGGGCACATTGTGGGTCCGCGTGAAAGGAGGTGCAGATATCGGCACGTAGATGACGAGGGATTACCAGCAACCATTTGCGTCCATCAGATAAGTAGTTGCGGCGATACAAGAGGCCATCACGGATGGTGAAATGCCGAGCTTTGCGCCGCAGTGAACGGGTGGCGGTACGTGGGGACGGATGAGATAGGTACTCAATTAGAGAGACTATCCAAGGGTCCTGGCGCTGCTCGGACGGCATGTCAGTGTATGCAAGCGACACCAATCATAGCTAGAAGCAGACTCAGCGCCACCTCATGGGGAAGTGGAGAGCGGGAAAGAGCGTCGGCATCGGAATGTTTGCGGCCTGACCTGTAGACGACACGGATGTCATAGCCTTGGAGACAACGAAAGGGAAGGGGTCAAGGGCTCGTTCTTTATTTGTTAGAAACAACTTAATGAGCAAAAAGACAATGAAGCCTAGGAAAGCACAGGGGAAGCTACTTGTGGTACTGTAATTGTGGAGGGAAGTAGAAAGGAATGAAAGTGGACGAAAAGACCAAACCTGCCTTCGGTGGGACCCGAACCCACGACCTTCGGATGTCGCGTCCGATGCTCTACCAACTGAGCTACAAAGGCGTCGTCCCCCCGTCCACTTTATTGGGTATTTATGTACGTATTATCCTGGAGTGTTAGGCAGCGCCACTCGTGGCCAAGGCGGCGTGTGTAGAACACACTTTCTTGCCAGGAGGCGTCACGTAGAACGTGAACTTAGAAGAGATGGCTGCTGCCCAATAAGCCCTCGCATGCTACCTAAGGCACCAAGCTATGAAATAACGAAAGGGAAGGGGTAAGGGCTCGTTCTTTATTTGTTAGAAGCAACTTGATGAGCAAACAGACAATGAAGCCTAGGAAAGCATAGGGGAAGTTACTTGTGGTACTGTAATTGTGAAGGAAGTAGAAAGGAATGAAAGTGGACGAAAAGACAAACCTGGCTTCGGTGGGACCCGAACCCACGACCTTCGGATGTCGCGTCCGATGCTCTACCAACTGAGCTACAAAGGCGGTCGTCCCCCCGTCCACTTTATTGTGTATTTATGTACGTATTATCCTGGGAGTGTTAGGCAGCGCCACTCGTGGCCAAGGCGGCGTGTGTAGAACACACTTTCTTGCCAGGAGGCGTCACGTAGAACGTGAACTTAGAAGAGATGGCTGCTGCCCAATAAGCCCTCGCATGCTACCTAAGGCACCAAGCTATGAAATAACGAAAGGGAAGGGGTCAAGGGCTCGTTCTTTATTTGTTAGAAGCAACTTAATGAGCAAACAGACAATGAAGCCTAGGAAAGCATAGGGGAAGTTACTTGTGGTACTGTAATTGTGAAGGAAGTAGAAAGGAATGAAAGTGGACGAAAAGACAAACCTGGCTTCGGGTGGGACCCGAACCCACGACCTTCGGATGTCGCGTCCGATGCTCTACCAACTGAGCTACAAAGGCGGTCGTCCCCCCGTCCACTTTATTGTGTATTTATGTACGTATTATCCTGGGAGTGTTAGGCAGCGCCACTCGTGGCCAAGGCGGCGTGTGGCCAAGACGGGCAGTGTTAGGCAGCGCCACTCGTGGCCAAGACGCCGCCTTGGCCACGAGTGTCGCTGCCTAACACTCCCAGGATAATAAGTACATAAATACACAATAAAGTGGACGGGGGACGACCGCCTTTGTAGCTCAGTTTGGTAGAGCATCGGACGCGGACATCCGAAGGTCGTGGGTTCGGTCCACCGAAGGCAGGTTTGTCTTTTCGTCCACTTAATTCCTTTCTACTTTCTCCACAATTACAAGACCACAAGTAACTTCCCCTATGCCTTCCTAGGCTTCATTGTCTGTTTGCTCATTAAGTCTTGGAGACGTAATGCCCAACGGGCTAAGCGGCCAGATGGATTCTTCAGCGTGGTGGAGTGGTGGAGAGTGCTGGTTCTCTTTTCCATCCTGGAACTCCGTACCCGGAGTCTACCATCACCTCAGCCATGACTGATGACGTTGCGCAGCAGAATGCTACCTCCACCACTTGAAAGTACGCGTTTAGCGTTGAGCCAGTGAGGCGTTTATTGAAGACAGCAGAGCCGAATCGACCAGCCGTTCAAGCGGAGCAAGCACGAGCAGCAACAACTGTCCTCGTCTTCGTCTTTTGCTCGTCTTCGTCTTTTGCTGGCAGTTTTATCGGGACGCAGGAGTTATGAATCGGAGCGCCGAACATGTTCGAGACACCGCGGATCGAGCGATGTGGGAAGGCCATAGCACGGCCATTCGAGGGACTGCGGGGGTTCAAAGTTGGCGGTGCGTTCATTATGCGAATGCGCTCATTACGCGAGTATGGCATTTCCTTTTATAAACGTGAGAAGGTTGATTACTAAGGACCTTTTTTTTCCGTGTCACGAAAAATGGGAGCGCGTTACAGTCGACGTTTCAATTTTGTTTGGTCGCGGGAAACGGGTGCGCGTTAGAATCGAGTAAATACAGTATTGTCCCAGCGCTGTAGGTATCGTTAATAAATAAATAAGAAATGCAACTTCATCAAGCTAATTTATTACCGTCCCTTATGTACACTACAGTTCGTGGCATCACGTCTTCACTGTGTCAGCAGCTTCGCCAGCATCAAAGTTTTTTGTTGACGCACTTAAATGTGGCTTTGCGCTGGACTCCTCATTTGCAATTTTGTCCTCGGCAATGCTTTCGAACTCCTCCTGTGGGTGATTTGCAGTCACCATGACTTGCTAGGTGCCTTCAACATAAAAACCACCGGTATCTCCTTGAGTTTAGGGTTGAACACTTGCAATATCCTGAGCCAGGACAGGAGAGAGTCCCTCGTTGAAGTGCCAGTGGCAGCCATTGCGAGGACGATTCCATCCGCCTGCTCGGGCACCGTGGAAGGCTTCTCCAGAGCTGGCTTCTCGCCAAGGACAGTAATGGGGAGGTGGGACACATCTGAAAAGGAAACAAAGTGACTATAGAAGCCAACGGAGGCCTTCAAATTTTAGCAGATATGTTAGAAAAAGCAAAACATGCAACAGATGTCAACCACATCTCTGCAAACAAGAAATGCTTGTAGTGAAACCGACTTGGGCCATGTGCGGTTAGTGCTCTTCCTGTCGTCGGTCGAGCTGTTATCTATTAAGCAAAGCAATGCTTCACTGCAGCTGCAAAATTTGTCAAGTCACAGGGAAGTGGCTGTGTGTTCCAAGTCTAACGCCGCAAAATTGCAAGTGGGAAGGAGAACAAAATTCTCTCAGATTTACAAGTTTCGCTATTACACAGCTTACTGTCTGTGGGCAGCTGCCATTTATAATGCTCAGGGTGGTATGTGACATTTAAAGAAAAGCAGGAATGGGATTATGCTAAGTTCTTGAAAAAGTGGCCCGATTGGACTGCTAAGTCAAAATCCCTGAAATGTGTAGCAACTGTCAGCTGATCATAATGTAGACTCCTATGATTTGAAACGTTAGGTCAGTGAAAACGGAACATAGAGTAGCAAATTTTTAAACAGTGTTTCAAACAAACTAACACACACTAACTTTGAGCATATATAGTAATATTGTAAACCACATGATCATGACATCTAGCACACCTCAAACACGCATCGAACCGACCACACCTAAGGCACAAACCACACTTGAGAAACCCTAGCAGCGATGAAGAGCCCCAATTGATGATGATCACATACAGACAACAAAGAGTAACAAATGTCCACGCGAGAGCACCCATCCGAGCAACAGAAACTTGGAATGCTTTGCAAGAGGCTTCAGAAGAGACATATGGACAACATCTGGCAGTGGTGGTTTCTTCGGACGACTGCTGGTGCCACACAACAGTTAACCAGAGAGGCACGCTTCTCTGGTAACCACTACAGGTTCTCCTACTCACTTTAATCCAAGTGCCAGCCAATTAATCCGAATGCCACCAAAATAATCTGAGCGCCGAACCATTTAATCTACCACCAACACTTAATCCGAGTGCCAGCACAATAGGCCGCATGCCAGTGAGTTTAATCCAATTGCCAACAGCTTTAATTCATGCACCACTCATTTAATCCATACACAATAAACAGCAATTCTGGGGCAAAAACGACAGTACCAATCAAATACACTTGCCACACTATGAAATATAATACAACTGGAAAGTATAGAAAACACTAATATTTACTGCAGTCACTAACATATCATTCATGAACTTAATGTTATTATTATCTCAAGCCGTGTTCTGTGTGCCCATAATTCGCTAAGCACAAATGGGTGAATGTCGTCTGCAGGTCACCACCACTCATAAGTCCAAGCAGATGCCTTTTAATTGTTTGCGAGAAGCATACTTAACGCATCTGAAAGAAGACGGCAATGAATATCTGCGAGATGCAGTGGTGAACATGCGTATAAAACTGACTCGCTGCTTAATTAAATTACACCCTTACCACAGACTTTCTGAGCATGTAAATTTAGCGTCCAAGCAAATAAATACCCTGCATTTCTATCCTAAGTTTCGGACCAAAGCGTTTTTCATAATTACCACAACATACCTTGTTTGATAAAAACCACCAAGCAGTAGTAGAAAAATTATTCTTGTGGTTTTATGTTAACTTTGTTTAGGCATCTAGACATCCCAACTTGTGTAAACCTCCTTTTCTCTGTGTTAGTGATTAGATTCTGGCGATTAGATTAAACATGGCGGCACTTAGATTAAAGCTCATTGGCACACGTAGTATTGGCGCTGGTGTTTAGATTAAAACATCGGCGCTCAGATTAAGCGTTGGCCATCTACATCAACAGTTTGGCGCTCAGATTAATTTAGCTGACACTCAGATTAAAGCGAGTGGGAAAGCCTGCAGACAGCCTTTTAAATTAAATAAACCTGTTACATTCATTGGGCAGATACAGCTTTTTCCATTCAATTTAATCCAAGTGCTAGGTAATTAGTCCAAGCACCACATAAACCATCTGAGGTGCCAAACTATTAATTATATTTTTATTTTTATTTATCGTACTGCAATCCCCTGGAGGGATTTTAGCAGTGGGTACAAAAAAAACGTAATATCGGCATATAACACCAGGCAAACAGATGGAACAGCCTATCACATTTCACATAGTAGGCAGCCATATAACCCAAGGAAACACATAACTATCACTTGCGTTTTACCATGTAAACAACGTAACAAAATTACCGATGGACATCACTCTCCTGTAAGAAAAGAAAACAAAGCTAGCATCACAAGTAAAATTATTTTCTCTGTTTTCCAGACTAGCGGCAAAGGATGTTAAAGATTGTGTTGTGACTTGATGATATTAAACTATCCAATCCTGCACAGTTCTGGGGAAAAAAGAATATTCATAGCAGTTATTGCTGGGTACGGAAGGGAGTTCATTGTCGACCTCATGGCGTTGTCTAGTGGCGTAACCTGAAGAAAAAAAAAATTAAAGCGCATCGTAACCACTACAGCATTGCCAAAGACACTTCTCGTGTGTATATGCTATCGCAGCCACAAGCAATTTGCAAAAGCGTCGCTGTAATCGGCCTTTCGCTCACGGCTACGTGAATTAAGCTCTTATATATTTGTTTCATTTGAGTGATTGAAATTCGTATGACGTATGTATAGCTTCCCCACTTCAATAATACACGGCGACCGCGATTACTTCTACACATCGAGCTAAGCTAACGTCGTGCGCGCTTTGCGGTAAGCGTCATCGCTCTGTGTCCGCACTTTATTTATGCCAAGAAATTTGGTGTCGAGCATTACACTTGCCAAACTTGTGACAATGCTATTTCTCTCAATGAAACAAGCCGCACTAATGCCAAATAATTACCCATACGCTTAACCGTGACGAAAATGTTTGGCGCATAACCGATGCGCCAAACAACCGGCATTACAGGTTCGTCCCTTTCCTTAAGACAGACATAAGCAGGAAACCGATAAAAACCTATCGCACATATCTTGTGCGTTGCTGAGCAACCAACCCACGGCGCAGGTCATCGGTAAACACTTTTTTCTTCATTTCACGGCGGTGAGAAGCGCACGCACCAGCGAAAACACAGCGGCTGCTACGGTAGGCGCGCCGGCGGTTGCCTACCATGCGAAACCAAAACTCCGACGACAGCGCCACCGCATCTTCGTGACGTAGGCCGGGTGGAATAGGTCTATAGAAAACACTAATATTTACTGCAGTCACTAACATATCATTCATGAACTTAATGTTATTATTATCTCAAGCCGTGTTCTGTGTGCCCATAATTCGCTAAGCACAAATGGGGGAATGTCGTCTGCAGGTCACCACCACTCATAAGTCCAAGCAGATGCCTGTTAATTGTTTTGCGAGAAAGCATACTTAACGCATCTGAAAGAAGACGGCAATGAATATCTGCGAGATGCAGTGGTGAACATGCGTATAAACTGACTCGCTGCTTATTAAATTACACCCTTACCACAGACTTTCTGAGCATGTAAATTTAGCGTCCAAGCAAATAAATACCCTGCATTTCTATCCTAAGTTTCGGACCAAAGCGTTTTTCATAACTACCACAACATACCTTGTTTGATAAAAACCAGCAAGCAGTAGTAGAAAAATTATTTTTGTGGTTTTATGTTAACTTGTTTAGGCATCTAGACCATCCCAACTTGTGTAAACCTCCTTTTCTCTGTGTTTAGTGATTAGATTCTGGCGATTAGATTAAACATGGCGGCACTTAGATTAAAGCTCATTGGCACACGTAGTATTGGCGCTCGTGTTTAGATTAAAAACATCGGCGCTCAGATTAAGCGTTGGCCATCTACATCAAACAGTTTGGCGCTCAGATTAATTTAGCTGACACTCAGATTAAAGCGAGTGGGAAAGCCTGTAGACAGCCTTTTTAAATTAAATAAACCTGTTACATTCATTTGCGCAGATACAGCTTTTTCCATTCAATTTAATCCAAGTGCTAGGTAAATTAGTCCAAGCACCACATAAACAATCTGAGTGCCAAACTATTAATTATATTTTTATTTTTATTTATTGGTACTGCAATCCCCTGGACGACAAGGATGTCATATTCTTGGAGACGTATGCCCAACGGGCTAGCGCCAGATGGATCCTTCAGCGACGTTAACCAGCACAGGGCGTGATGATCAGTCACGACGTCAAACGGACGGCCTATACATAAGGTCGAAATGTTGTGATTGCCCAAACGATGGCCAGACACTCTTTTTTCTGACCGAATAATTGCTTCAGCTCTGGTGAGAGTTCGGCTGGCGTAGGAGACGACATACTCGTCGAAACCTGAGTTGCGTTGAGCAAGAACAGCGCCGGGTCCAACTCCACTGGCATCCGTGTGGATTTCAGTAGGAGCGTCGGGGTCGAAGTGACGGAGAATCGGCGGTATAAGGGTGACGCGCGTTGTGAAT